>PVJL010004056.1:0-140114 GCA_004026885.1 Lyroderma lyra
CGCAGTCCCGCCCGCGCAGTCCCACCCGTGCAGTCACATCCTGGAGTCCTCTTGGCTCTTAGTGCCTCCAAGGCCAGGCTCTCCCACATCCGGCAAGATGTAGCAGTCTGGACCAACATGTGGATGGTAGGTTGGGCATGACGTGAAGGTCAAAGCCAAGCTGAACTGACGGACTCTGGTCAACCTGGGTTAAGCTCCCTGTGTCCGGTCAGCCAGACATTTTGGTTCAGGAAACGTGGGGGAATTATCCGGCAGCTGTCAATAGAAAGATCGGCCTCCCAGAAGCTCAGAGTGTAGCAGAGGGGACCAGCGAGTGCCTTAGTCTAACATCCCTATTTACCAAAACTTTACTGGGGCCACGGGGAACCCGGTCCCCCAGAAATTGAAAGCGAAAGAAAAAGAAAAGGCGAGGAAGGAGCGAGAACAAATTCAGGAGGGTGCATGCTTGAGCTAGCCCAGAGGGTGCAAGAAACCGAGCTCCGTGCTTGGACTCTCAGGACACCAGAAAGGCTGAATGAAACTGCTGTGCCTCAGAACAAAGGTGGACAACTTCCTGCTGGATCGTCCCCACGTAATGTCTCTCACTGACCAAAATCCACCCAGTAGGGTGCTCATCGTCTCTACGTGCTGGCTGTTACCTGGTGTCTCCAGGCAGGTACTGGGGAAGCAGAGCAGCCATAGTCCAGCCCAGAGAGTGTCTGACTCCCCTTGTCGGCATCACACATGGGAATTCTTTGTCCCGGGGTGCAATAGCAGCAGCCGTGGCTTTATGACACTGGCTGTTGAGAAGGCCACCCAGACCCAGAAGCAGGACAAGCATTGTGATACAGAGCCTAGAAGGTCCGGGGTGCTGCATGAGCTAGTCCAACGCAGCATTAAGCGCAGGGCAGGGCACTGCATGCCCAGCCAAAGCAAAGACTTAAGGCGAGATCTAGAAACACGTGATTCAAAACAGCTTGAAGAACTAGACATAAATCCAGAATGCAGACTATAGAGTAATGCAGGCCAATAGAAACTTCTGCAAGCATGGAATGTTCTGTAATCTACACTGTCTGATATGGTGGCTATTGAGCACCTGAAAATTGGCTACTGCCAGGGTATCTGGGGGGAAGGACATGCAGTGTGGGAGACAGCTCCAGGGGCTGAGCCAGCCGGTCCCGTGTCCGCACCTCTCTGTCCTTGTGCTGTGCTGAGTAGCTTTGGTTTCCTACACCAGGTGCTGAGGTCCTCAGGGAACATCTGCTTTATCTGTCTGGCCGACAGTGAGAACTAAGTGCTCCACACAAAGACTGATAATCAACTACCCGATGCCTCCGATGCTTAGGAAAGAAATCCTCGATTAAACCTTCAGTTCTTATTGCATTATATTAAATCCCACTGGGAGAGACTGTTTTCACATACCTTAACCTGATATGTTCAAAACATTGGCTAAATAGCCTGCTTTATGAGAAGCCCCAAAGAGCTTTAGTAAAACCCAAGGTTGTGTTTGCCGGGGATCAAAATGCTGACAGATTTAATCAATCAAGAATAAATACATGCTGTCGCTTCACATTGGGCACATAAGATAGTTACTTTTTAAAAAAAAAAAAGCACCTTATATTATTAAAGGAATACATGTGCATTTTTAAAAACTACCCAAAGTAGCGTACTCTAGAGAGAACTTTCGTTAATAATTGTGCTCATGTTCTGGCCTTATTTTAGCACTAATGACCGTGGCAGAGGCTAGGTGAAACGGGAGTGAAGCCCAGCTTTTCCACGGGCAAATGAGCTATACAAGGCCAGCGCACGACAGTGCTGGCACGTGGGGACTGCAGATGACACCATGTCCTTCTGATGGGTGTAACCCCACCCCCACTCCCATGCACCTATGCTACAATCAGTCAGCAAATGTTTCTTGAACACCGTTCTGACCTGTGCTGTAATAACCCCAAGACACCCCACCTATCTCACTCCCCAAGGAGCTTACAGTGTATTGGGTATCGGTTTCCCAGGGCTGCCGAAACGAAGCAGCACACACTGTGCAGGTTAGAAAACAAAAATGTATTTTCTCACAGTTTAAGAGGCTCGAAGTCCGCAATCAAGGTGTCGGCAGGGCCGTGCTCCCACCGAAACCCGGAGAGAGGGGTGGTTCCTTGCTTCCCCCTCGCTCCTGGTGGTTGTAGACGGTCACCCCAACTCTGCTGCTGGCATCGCCTCACATGCTCACTGTGTCTGTGTCTTCCCCGGCATTTCGTCCTTCTTATAAAGACGCCAGGCCTACTGGATTAGGGCCACGCCGCTGAGTTCATCTGAACGTCCTTATCATCACCCTGTTTCCACATAAGGTCACCTTCCCAGATACCAGGGTTAGAACTTCAGCGTATCTTCTGGGGGAGACACACTTCAACCCACAATATTGGCGAAGCAAAAATGCCCATGATCCAGTTTGAGAACAATAAGTGTCTGTATAATTAAGTTTTCGGATATATCCCCCAAACCATTAATACCAGTGCTGTGAGCATTCACAGAATTCTTCTAGAAGGATGACATAGTTTGAGAAGAGTTTATGGATTTCATTGCACTTTGATGGAAAGGTGGATGAGGAAAGAAGTTTCCAGAAAAAATGAAACAAAATGTAAACCCTTTAGCAAAATAAGCAAGGTGCTTCTCCACCAGGCTCCGGGCCGCCTGTCCGGAGTCATTCCCAGGAGACTCGCTCGGCAATGCTGGGCGACACGGGAGTCCCCGGACACCTTCTTTGGCACCACCACACGTGTGCGCCTGTTTCTCGTTCCCACCACCGCCGATCCATTCCAGTGGGTCCTCCTGAAGCCCAACTCTGACATCATAACTCCAGGAACTGGGGCCCCCCTCCCCGTGCCACCACGACGCCTGGGAGACAGCAGCCAGGTGTGACTTGAGGACAAGAACGGTGTCCCACCGCTTTCCGCACTCCCGGAATGACACAGAGCCTAGCCGGCGGGTGCTCACCGACAGTGTGTTGGCAGGTAGCCGACCTGAGCGGTTTGTGGGGAGGGGGTGCAGGCCGGACCCTAACTGGGACCCAGCACAGGGCCCGGGTCTGCAGATGGGCCGATAACCCGCCTAATACGACGTGAAGTGGGTCATCGCAGGGGAGGAGGGGACCCAGCGCCGCGAAGACCCTGCTGAAATGGCCTGACGGAGGAGGCGATGGGCAGACGCACTCAGATCCGGGCGAAGCGGGGCAGGACAGGACACCTCTGTGTCCTCCGGGAGCGGGGCCTCCGGGCAGCGGGGACTATGGACGGGTTTCAAGCAAGGAAGTAGGCTCAGGGGGGACTGTGAGAGGCCTGGGGTAGCACCGTCGTGGAAGATGGAAAGGTGGGGTCAGTCGGAGGCAGGGGACGTCCTAAGTAGTGTAGCGGGGACGTGGCGGGCAGAGAAACGTAGGTGGGAGGAAGGAGACGAGGGACGCGAGCCGGCGGCGAGGGGAGACCTTGACCTCTGCCACAGGCTTGTGGGAAAAGGCGGCGCTGGGATTTCTCCCTCGCGTGACAGGGGCCGGATCGGCTGTGGGTGGCACTGGGGGCTACGGGGGGCCCAGTGGGCACGGAGGGCGGTCGCGAACTTGGAAGTCCCATGGGACGTGTGGGCGTTATCCAGTTCACAGCTGGGGGTGGGGGGGGGCTTTATTTTTGTCTTAAGTCACGACTACAATTAGAATTTCGTTTAGACCCAGTGCTGACCTCAGCAAGGTGTCACGGGTTTTCACGACATCACAACTTAAAAACGTGCCTCCCCGACCACCTGGGCGCGTAGGGCTCAGGTCACTGCCACTCGGTGTCTTCACAAGTCCGGCTGTGAACTGGACAGCATGGACACCACGGGGCCCACGGGCAGTGCAGCCTGGCTGGTGAAGGGCGCAGTTTAAACAGATGAGTTCGTATTCGCTGTTGCACGAGGTGAAAGGAGGCCAACAGCCCCCGCATGCTCTGTCATTGTCACCTTTGCTCTGAGCGCACTGAGCCACCGGACCACCTGTTCCAGCAGCCCAGGGACAGGACTCAGGGACCTCGTGGCACCATGCAAAGGAGAGAAAGTGGGCCGTGGGGTGTGGCACGCAGAGGGACACTGACAATGACCACCTGTAATGTGGGGACCTTCATGTACTTCTATTCACGGCCCCGCCCGTGCCCAGCTGGGGTCCCCGCTCGTCGGGTCGTCGTGAAGACGAGGACTGCTAACACCTATGCAGGGCCTAGACGGGCGCCTGGCTCAGGCCGGCATTCAGTCGGGGGAGGACACTACTTCCTTGTAAAAATCATGTGGATGCCAGAAGCTTCCAAGCAGGAGGGACCTAAATTGGGCAGGAAATTCCTTGTGGTTTTCCAAAGTCTAGTCTCTCCAGATGCCCCCAGCGGCCATCCTGGGGACAATGAGCGGGGACACAAAGGGGCTCCTCCCCAGGCCTAACCAGGGGGCCCCAGCAGCAATTGCAGTCACCCTCTTTTTAAGCCCCCCAGAAAGGATGCCTTGCAGTTCTCCACACTCCTCTGTGCTCCCTCCTCAGTCGGCGGCTCCAGCTCACCGCTTCCTCTTCCCGGGACGCCCTTCACCCCTCCTCTACCTCACCTTGTCAGTTCCTAGTCCCACACCCACGTGACAGCGTAGGTAAGCGATGTGCTTCTCACCGGGAGGGTGACCTCGGGCAAATGACTTACTGTCTCCAAGCCTGATCCCTTTCTGTAATAGAAGGATGATAAAGTACCTACATCGTAATGCTACTGAGACGATTCCCCAGAACCCTACGCGTTAAGTCCCTAAGGCGGGGAAGGACGCCTCCTTCCGTGGGGTCACCGCTGGTCACGGCCTACCCTGACCAGCAGGGAAGGTGAAGCACGAGTGCTGTCTCCGCCTTCAGTGCCAGCGCACACCCTGCCTGAGTGCGGAGCACCAGCCCGGAACCCCTCCCTCACAGGCCGGACCCCTGCAAAAGCAGGACCCAGCCTGGTGCTGGTTGGGGTCCCCAGAATCTAGCATAGTACTCGGTGCAGCTTGGGCATTTGTCACCTGTCTGCTGAACAAATGAATGAATCTATCTAACGGGTAAAAAGGAGCCAAGGAAAATGGATTAAGATCATCTTATCCTGCCACCTATTTTCATCATAGCTGAGTCTATCACATTTTTAAAAAGCTGTTTATGTCACGAAGGTGACTAAGAATGTTCTCGTGTGCGTGTATGCATGTTCGTTGCTGCATTAGTCACAGAGGACAGAAGGTAGAAGCAACCCAAGTACCCATCAACGATGCACGCGTACACAGATGTCGTGTATCCGTACAGGAGAGGGTTATTCGGCCTTAAAAAGGAAGGGAATTCTGACCTATGCCACAACACGTGCGACCCGTGACAGCATTACACTAAGTGAAATAAACCCATGACAAAAAGACAAATATCGTCTGGTGCCCCTTGTGGGACACCCCCAGAGTAGTCAGACTCATAGAGGCAGCACTTGGAATGTGACTGCGGGGGCCGGCAGGGTGGAGGAGGGGGGAGTTAGTGTTCAATGGCTGCAGAGTTTCAATTTGAGAAGAAAAATTTCTAGAGGGTGAAGGGTCATGATGGTTCCATAACGGAGTAAATACACTGAATCCCACAGACCTGCACGCTTAAAATGGTACGTTTTGTGTTACGTGTATTTTGTCACAATAAAAAATAGGGGGAAAGAATATTGTAAATAGCTTCTGGCATTTACACAAAAGGGCTTTGTTGCTGCGGGCGTGACTTGCCCACGTGGACAGGTATGTCACTGCTCTACCCGCAGCCCCACCCAGGATCACAGGGCAGGAGGGACAGCATCAGAACCAGGGTTTTAATTCTAAGTTCTAGGAGGAACACTGGAGAGTGCCTTCACTCTGCAAAGGGCCATGACCTTGCCCAGAGATGACGTGGAGAGGCACTTCCTGGTGTTCCCAGGAACTAATTGCACGTGTTCTACAAAGGGGCGTGCTCGTGTAGGATTTTTACTGGCTGTTCAATTTGGGTTGAAATTGGAAGTTCCTCTGTGTGTTTCTGGTTGCAAGTTTTCACCTGGTAGGTGATACCTAGAGCCTCAAGCGCTTTCATTCTTGCGTCGTCTGTTGGGCCAGGAACTGGGGACAGTCGCCGTCTATGACTTCACCACACTTTTCAATGGGAGGAAGGCAGGCTGGGGTCTTGGTGAAGGCTTGGGTCGTGGGATAAGACAGCGCTGAGAGTAACAGGCATTTATACAAGGGGCTGGGAGAAGGCCAGAGACTGTATAAGATGCTAAAATACATCCCTGGAAGAAAACAGCTGAGAATCCTCAAACCTGGCAAAATGGCGGGAAGGCAAGTCTACAAAGAGGAAGAGCGTGTTTGCCTTTGACCGTGGTCACGTCCCTTCGTCCCACCAAACGTGGGACTTGAACTTATTCCAATTTTCCATCAACCTCCGAGTTCAGCTTCCGTGGGGCAAGGGTGTCTGCTGTCTGGTTCATGCTGTCTGCCACTCCCTGTCCTGAAGCAGCGCCTGGCCAGGAGCACGGGCTCCCAGCGCTGGCCGAGTGAGTGAGTGAGCGCTTCAGTCTCTTTCTCAAGGGTGTTTCGAAGGTGGAGCACTAACACAGAACGTGGGATTCGCCTCTAAAAAGGTTCACATACAGCCGGCTTTCCTACAGGCCTACAAAGCTGGTTTAGGGCAAAAATATGAATCTAATAATACTCGATTATTAAGCATCAGTTTCCAAAATACCAGTCACTTCCTGGATCTAATTTTGTTTCGGTTCTATAAGGGGACCACCAATTGAAGAAAGAAGTATTTTTAGCTCCATGATAACTGGGCCAATCATTTTTCCCCCAAAAGGGTCAGGCTCTGCTGGGCACATGCCAGCTATGGGGTAAAGGAAGGCAGCCACCAGGGAGAGAGGGCAGCCACCAGGGAGAGAGGGCAGCCACCTGACTCACCAGAGCAAAGGTCAGGCCAGTAGCACCTGGTGACATCCACGTGCACTGGGGGCTTCCATGCAGTGCAGTGGGTCAGCAGACCCAGAAGTAAAAACAAAAACCTGGGTCCATCCCTTCTCTGCTGTCCAGCAAGGGGCATACGTGTCCAATGCCGTCCAAGAGGAATCTCTGAGTCCTCACTGTCACTGGGTCTGCGGGTCCTTCTCTCCGACATCCCTCCTCTCAGTGGTCATCACTTTCAAAGACGGTACTTGCAAATTCATGCAGGGAATTAAGTCTTGGTGTCAAGAGCAGGCGTCCAGGAGATGGGGTATAAGTGTGTGCTCTGGAGCCACACTGTTGAGGTCAAAGCCCAACTCTACTAGCTGAGTGACATTCAGCAAGTCAATCAATGGCTCTCTGCCTCAGTTTCCTCATCTATAAAACATGGATAATTATAATTATACCTACCTCCTAGCATTGATGTGAAAGGGTCGATGTATTCATTTATATTGAATTGATATATTGCAACAGTGTCTGACATATACCAAACATTATATTTCAAAATACACTATATTCTAATTTTATGTATATATTTTATGTATCTTAGCTCATGAAATTATTAAATTTGTGAAAGATTTTAGTATAGCCCTCACGATGATAAAGCCATCCTTTTTCATCCCAACAAAGAATAGACTCAGGACATCCATAAGGGAGTGCAGTATATAAAATAAGCCAATTTTTAAGTAATCAGATAAATGTAGATCCTTCCACAGACCCCTTACTTCACTGAGAGCAAATGTTAACTGGCAGTCCTGGGGATCAGGCAGACTTTTTTCAAGTCACTGGTCAGGTGACAATTGTCCTACACCTATGCTGAGAAATCTCCCCAAGAGGTTCTCAAGGTAAGGGGTGTCATCATCCCATTTTGTCTTTTCTATCCCATGAGCACCCTCCAGGGAAAAACTCAGATCACTGCACAGTGATTCTCAGATCACCCTGACCTTCACATAGCATCATAACTTGGGTAAAAGCCAAGGACTTTATAGCCATGTTTTATTCTTCTGTGTATGCCTCTGGGGTCCAGTTGAGCCATCTTACGAACTGATTCCCAGTTCAGTGGTGATAACGGGGTCCCCGTCCAACCCGCCAAGCTCCGTTTCATTCCGCACTTACGGGGAGACGAAACGTTGCAGGCGTGCGCTCGCTCCCACTTTCTCTGTATGCCGGCCCGCCTTCCCATCTGTCTGTCTTCTGTGACACGTTTCTCCCAAGAAAGAGAGACATATCAAGGGATGCCATCATTTCATTACCTCTCTCACCCCATAGTGGCATCCTCGATGTGATGTACTATTCCAGCTCCGTCCAAGGTCTTCTGCTGCCTAAGAATCAAATACTCACGCATTCGAGGTGGCACTATAGAGTGCTGGTATGGAATTCAAATTCTTCCAGTTAAACTGAAAGCCGCTTAATGGGTTGTAATGTTGGTTTTTTTCAGTCACCGAGACTAAAATCCTGGCCACCTTTCCCCGTGCCCGAGCCCCACTCCAATGTCCAGTCTTGAAGTTCTGAGTCCTCTGGCCCGCATCATCGCACCCCCCTGCCCTCGCTTGCCCTGGCTGCCACAGCCCCCTCACCAAGACAGCTGTCATATCTCCTAGTGGTCTCTGGGCTTCCGATCCCGACCTGCTCGACTCATGCGTCTCCCTGGTCCCTGACACTCTCCCCAAGCGTGGCTGTGCCTGGGATTGTGAGGCATCGGGCTTGCCCCTCTGGCCTTGGGAAGAGGCCTCCATACCCCTTGGGGCTCCTGTGGTGCAGGAAGCAGCCTTCAGAGCTGGGGCTTGCCCGTTGGCCATCCTGAGTTGGGCTCCCAGCTCTGCCACTTACTGACTGGGGCATTATTGACCCTTTATAAACCTGTTATTTTATTTATAAAGTTGGAGCCATCACAGTGCCTTTCACGAAGGATCTTTGTAAGCATGAAATTGGATAACACACGCGCAGGACCGACTTGGGGCCTGGCAGCCCACAAGAGGTGGCCAGGACGCGTGGCCCTAACTAAGCTGGCCTCCCTGCAGCCTTGCGTCCCTCCTGGGCCTTTGTCTCCCCATGCCCGCGGCAGCTGCAGCTGCCATGTGACATTCCACCATATCCTCTGTGCTCCCCTCCTTCCTTTGCTCATGGCAAGAGAGCTAGCTCTAATTCTCCCCCCAAACCCTAGACTCCCTCCAGAGTTA
Source organism: Lyroderma lyra (assembly GCA_004026885.1). Classification (NCBI taxonomy): domain Eukaryota; kingdom Metazoa; phylum Chordata; class Mammalia; order Chiroptera; family Megadermatidae; genus Lyroderma; species Lyroderma lyra. The sequence goes on from PVJL010004056.1 coordinate 9,165, forward strand.
ACCCTCTCACCATCTCCTCCTCAGAACTTCCCCAGTCCTTCTAAGTGAACGCATGACTTCCCCTTCCTGTGTTTGTGCCACACTGAGCTTCTTCCTCCATTACCACATTCATTGCATTTGCCATCAAACTGTCAGTACTTGGTGACCAATATGCCACCTGTACGAGACTATGCATGTGTCAAGGGTTGGGGGCCATGCCTTCATCATCAGATCTTACTCCCCGAAGACGTGCAGGATAGGTCTTTGCATATAAGTACTCGCATTACAGTCATTGAACATGGAATTCATATTGTTGATTGCTTGCAGGCCCTTACAGGATGTACTAATTATATGGCAGCAGAAATACCCCCCCACCCACCCCTGGGACGCAGACGTCTGGCACCTGACATGCAGCGCTGCACTTAACGGGCTCCCGTGGCTGCCACACAGCCGGCGGGCCACTTGGGTTTTGTTTCACTCGTTGTGTCGGAAAATCAATCAGTGGCTTCAGCTAAATCTTGAGACCTTCCCCCAGCTCTAGAGCCGTGGTAAACAATTCATGTCCCTTACCCCACTCCCCCTACAAAACAAAACAAAAACAAAAACAAACCAGACAACCCCTAAATAACTGAGAATGTGCGTTTGGGGCTCCTGGCGCCGTACTTTCCAAGGGTGAAGACGACGACCTCCGTCTCGGGGTCCAAGCCTCTCCGTTCCCAAGATGAAGACAGTGGAGAGGCCGTGGCCATTGGACGCCTCCGGCCCCCAAGGACGCTATTCCTCAGAGTTTCATAACGTTGGCTTCTGCTCGCCACGTCAGCAAGACCGCCCCGGGGAAGCGGGCGCCAGCGGCAGAATGCGAGGGGCCCGCAAGGCCACGCCGCCCCCTCGCGTGTATTCCCCACCTTCTCACCCCACCTTCCGCTTTGCGACAAACAGCAGATGCTCAGCAGGCACAGCCAGACAGAGGGGCGTGGGAACGTCGGTGACAGCGCTGGCGTTGGCAGCCGACGCCTCGTGGCCGTGGTGAAGCGCCCGTCCCCGGTGCTGCTCACCAGCACAGCCGCTCCCGGCACCGCGCGCAGGTGCCCCGAACAGGAACGCGGCCTTTGTGCCCCCTCGGGCGGGCTAAGCAGGGTGGAGGGACGGGCAACTCAAACACTTACCAAAGGAAGGTCAGGTCCATCCTCAGCAGGACCAGACCAGGGACGAGCCCTACATCGCTTCTTGCTCTGAAAGCGTACCCCCACTTCTCTCCGCGTGCTCTCTCTTCCCGCCATGAAATTGTCTTCCTCCTTACAGCTCAGCCAGCGCTTAACATGTTCTCACATTGGTACAAAGTAAATAGCACTGTATGGAAGTGTTTTAAGGTTTTTAAATACTTTTCTATGTCTTTCTCCTGGTACTTTGCAGAGGTAAATAGTCCAAGGCCCATTAACTGAGCAACAGGGAAGCTAAATATAGTCTAAGAATTGTCCTACACAGGAGATCTCCCGAATCCTCCCAGCAGAGCTAGGAGGAAGGAGTCGCCCCCATTCTGTAACTCAGGAAACAGATTACTTGACCAGCAGTCAGGAAGCCAGGCTCAGCTCTCTATACATCAAGTTCAAGTGGGTTTGTTCTCCTATCACCACGTGTCCCGACTTTCCGCTCAGATCTCCTGTGGACGCTGAAGGTTGCAGCACGCCCAGTAAGTGTCAGCCTCCCCGAACTCAGAATCAATGAAGTGACACACAAAAGGAAGAGGGACATAGGCAGAGGGCCCGCGTTATGGCTGTGCAGAGCCAGGCTGCCGAACGGGGCGCAGAGGTGTGGCAGGCAGCAGCCCGCTTCCCAGCGCCGAGCTCCAGAATTACATCGATGTCCCTCATCTGTCTCAGGCACTGCCACACCGGTGCTGGGCCCTCCGGACGTCCCACACGAGGACACAGAGCAGAACGGCTGCCCCCTGCAGCCACTAGCCCCCCAGGAGGAGGGGAGGAAGAGGTGGCCGAGCTCCCAGAGCCACCAAGTGCGGAGGAAGAGGGGGGCCAGGAGCGGACCTCCCAGGGGTCCCCTCCACCTGGCAGACAGCTCAGAGCTGGGGAAGAAACACTGCCCCCCTTATACGTCATGGCCACAGTAGGTGTTCGAACATTCACGGCCACTTCCTGGCAGGGGAGACGCCTGTAACGCCGCACCATCGTCATCGTGGAGTCTGGTCACACGAACCCCTACAGAGGTCAAGAGGTCCTTGTTGCCGGCACTTCAGTGACACGCCGCACGACCGAGGGCAAGCCACCTAACCAGTCTGTGTCCTAATGTCCCCATAATAAAGTCTGACTTGTTGACGGGGATGCTCTCCGTGGATAATCCTTCCATCAGAGGTGGCAATGAACGGATCTTGCAAACGCAGCGACAGAAAGCAAAGGGCCCAGAGGCGACGGCAGGACAGGACAGCCTGCCCGCTCCGGAAGTCCTCAGGGACCGCGCTTTAACGGCGCGTCGCCTGGCACTCACCGGCCGGGGGAGCGCGTCCCGGCAGGGCCCGGGTGACGTGCCGTCCAGCGCGCGGAGCGTGTTGAGGAACGCTGGACGTCCGAGCAGCTGCCCACGCTCGGATGGGTGTCTCGCCCGCGGCGGGCCCGGTGCTTTAGGTGTCTGCACGGCTGTCCCTGCAGGAGCCTCCTCCTCCACGGAGCCCTCTTTAGCGTCTCCCGAGCTCAGCTCTGGCCGAGTGGCAGCCACACAGGCCTGCAGCCCGGACCGACACGCCTTTGCGTCAGGGTAGCACGCGGCTACCCGATGGGTCACACGATCAATTAATTACTTTTCAGGAGCAGTGCGAGTCTCCCTCCAGCGCTGCCCCGTGCATTATTAAAGACTGTCGGGGTCCCCGGCACCGCCCCAAACCGAGATCCTGTGCGTGTCATAGCGCGGCAAGCACAGGCCCTGAGTCCTGAGTCCTGACAGAAAGCAGCGCACTGTCCCCGGGGCCAGAGGAAGGGGCGAGAGCGGCCCGGCGCAGGTGGCTCGGTGCCTGGCAGACGCCGGACTTGGCGGCCGCCGCTGGCTGTGCCCCCTCCTCCTGCGGCACTGCCTGTCCTGGCCTTCCCAGCACGCGCACTGCGTCCTCCAAGGGCTGCAGGACATCTGTCCCCGTCTGCACGTCCCAGTCCATTTGCAGGTGGGCAGCCCTGCCTCGGAGCCCCACAGGGTTCCCCCTTGCCTGGAGCCCTGCCCGTCTCAGGAAAAAGCTGGTGCCAGGCTCGCTGCTGCCCCCGTGCCAGCCTGGACCAGGCCGGGGGAAGCCACCTGGAGGGGGGATGTGTTTAGCGCAGACCCAGGCACACTCACCCCTACACGTCTGGATGTCTGGGAACACTTGTGACACTGGCTGCACACACGGCCCCCCCAGATGCAGAGAGAATCCCTCCCTCCCTGGACTTAGCTTGCGCCGGTGCAAAGTGGTGGAAACAGTCGTCTGCAGTGGTAGACTGGGGGTGGGACGCGGTGGGGGGAGGCGGTGGCTGGCACCAGGGGCGTCACAGACGCGGCTTCGTTGCTGTGTGTCTTTGGTTTGAATTGGCCGAAATGCTTACCACGTGACGGGGGGCGCCCACCTGCGTACCCAGAGCATCAGGAGCTGTCAGGAAGCGCGCTCTCAGCTTGATGACCAGCTGTGTTGTCACCCTGAGGTGGCTCCTATGGGCCATGTCAACCCCAGAGCTCTCCAGGCCCCAGGAGTCGAAGAACAGAGGAGTATCTTCGGCTTCTAGACTTTTCTGGAGCCCCGTGATTAAAAGAGCCAGTTGCAAAGGGAGAGTTCTCGTTTTTGTTGGGTTTGGTTTCACCATTTGCCACCTGGAAGCAGTTACCTCCTCACCCTGATATCTGGGTGGCTACAGTCCATCCTTCATTCGTTCATCCATTCATTCGCTCACAGGGAGCACGTTCCTCCGAACTGGGGGCTGCCCAGCAACGGACAGGACAAAGTCTCTCCCTCCCTCCGCCCATTCCCTCGGAGGATAAAGGCAGACATGGATAAGTAACTTCAGAGAGGCATTAAGACGAATGCCATGATGACAATACACCGTGTGCGCGTGTCACGATCTGCCATGATGACAATACACCATGTGCGCGTGTCACGATCTACGTGACAGCACAGGGGGCGGGCGTGGGCTGGTTTCGCCGTCACTTCCATAGATGAGCAGCCGTGGGACAAACCGGTGGGGCCACGCAGTCCAGGCAGAGAGCCAGCAGGTGAAAAGGTCCTGAGGCAGGAAGGACTTGGCGTGTCTGAGGGGACACAGCCCAGCCAGCCATGGCACAGAGGCGCTCTGTGAGGTCAGAGAGGTGGGCTGGGCCGGGCCGGTTGCCCCGGGGCCTGGAATCCTCAGAGGCCTGCAGAGCCCTCAGGGAGTCTGGGTAAAGGAGGGACGTGACCCCATCATGTACACTGGTCTCCAGCTCGCCGGGGGGCTGCTGCCCTTCCTCCCCACGGCCACACGGAGCCGGCCACAGGCCACTCTCCATCGGAGCATGGGTTCACACGCGACAGTCAGGTACACAATCCCGCCGCCCCCGCCCATCTCTCTGCGCCTCGGCCCCCTCCCAGGGCTGCCGTCTGCTAGGCGTGTGCTGCTGCCCTTCCCCTGGTGGCTGCACGTGTTAACACCACCTTTGTGCCCTACGTCGTCCCCGTATCCTGTTCTTGATGCAGATTTTCACCAACTTCTGTCCAGCACCTCTTTATGGAGCACCTCCCCTCTAATCCTCCCAGGTCTGTAACCCTCATGAATAGCAGCTTTAGCAGCCAAGGTCGGGGAGCATCCCCTCCCCCCAGGCTGACAGCGCCCAGGCCCCCAGGAAGCCCCAGCAGAGGCTCATGGGTCTTGTCCTGGGGCAGTCTGTGGTGTTTACGAAGTGCCCACCTGAGCCGTAGGACCCCGACCGGCATGTGGTTCACAGGCGGTCCTACCCGTAGTGCCCGGGGCTGGCCAGGGTGGGACGGCACCGACTCCGGGGGGCAACATCTGTGTGCTCAGAACAGGGTCGGGGCTCCAGCGGGGAGGGGAAGCGTTCCTCTCGCATCCAGGGCCAGTGGCCAGGACGACGAGGGACCAGAGGGCCGTGTGCGTCCACGTTCAGCTTTCCTGGAGCAGGTCTGGGCTTCAGAAAGCCAGTGCGTTGGGTCTTACTTCCCGGCAGCCCACATGAATTCCCCCACCAGGAGGGAACGAAGACTTTTGACAGTTCTCTCCATCACTGATGGTTCGATCAGGAAGTTACAAACGCGAGGGCAGCGGGACAGGGCAGAGCCTTGAGCCCTCCGACCAGTGGGGAAGGCGACAGAGGCAGAGCCCTGTGCTCACAGGCCACCAGCGACCGGGAAGGCCTGGGCCTCACTCGGGCCCACGGCACCAGCTTCGGTTTCTGGGGAGGCAGGCAGAGTGCGTGGGGGGCCCCGAGCCCATGGGGAGCAGGGGGCTCAGCTGTGGATGCCGCGAGCATGGGGGCTGGTTTCAAGTTAATGGAAACCTTGTCTGTTTAAAATGAAATCTGTGGGCTTGTTCCAATGGCCGTTCTGGCCTGTGGGTGTAACCACACAGTGGAAACATCGATGGCGCCTCATTCACAGCCTAGAGGGTATTAGTTTCAAAAAGGAGGAGGAGGAGGAGGAAGAGGAGGGAAATTTGGTGAGAGGACCCCGAAACCCGAAAGGTCAAGTTTTAAACTGGCAAAGACATACGTGCTCCTCTCTACTTGCTAACAGTGACACGACTTTGTCTGTCCTCGGGGAGGACGGCAGGCCCTCTGCATTCAGCCAGCAGCTCGGCCTGCAGCCGTGCATGAGTGGCATTAAGTTGCCTCTGTGCCCAGAGAAAGGAGGAGTGTGACCTTCTTCATCTGTCCCAGTGCCGTTGTCACAGTCAGAGGATACAGTTTGACAAGAGATATGCAAAAACTGAAGAGGGAGGGACAAAATTATAACCCTATCTGATGGGATCCACACGGATTCCATCCGTTTTCCACATAAAGGGGATAAACGTTCTGTGAGCGAGCATTAACTCCTCCTGCAAGGATCGGGGCCCAGTTCCAGAGAGTGCCATGTGGAATGAGGGCAGAGCAAGGGTCTTCTGAGGGCCCAGGCTGCGGCCTGAGCACAGTCAGCACGAGGCAGAGAGCACAGACTCCACCTGGTGAGGCCTCCCTACAGGAAGGACTGTGAACAGGACCCTGAAGTCACCCTGCCCGCAGTGAACCTTCAACACAATCCTAGACAAGATGGCTGTTCACATGTTGCATTGCCCCAGGATTCAGGTTTAATTTGTGTGGAAACAAAAGACATAAAATAGTTGCCCAGGTAATCTGTTGCATAGTACCTGAGAGAGAAATAATAAGATGACAGCTTTTGTCTTCCAGCATGCATCTGTGTATTGCTCACGCATACACACACACACACACACACACACACACACACACACACACCCCAGGATCTATTACAGCAAAAACACCAGAACTCTGTTCCTCTTTCTTTAGAATTGTCAGATAAGCCCTTTGCATATCCTGAATCCTTGGCCATAGTCAATGTCTATGCAAAAGAAGTTCAAAGACTGACTTGGACAAATGGCCTTTGGAGAGGATGATAAAACGTGTCTGATAAAACACACACAAAAAGACTTTAGCAATAAAGACTGCACATTGGGAAAGAGGCCGGGGCAGCCAGCAGAGTGTGAAAGCGTGTTATCTCCAGCCTCAGCACTAGAAGACAGAGCCGGAGCAGAAGGCTTTATCTGGCCTGCACAAGAATAGAGATTGCACCTCCCCCAAACCACCCTGTCTGCCCAGCCCAGGAAACACCTTGCAAAGGAGTTGATGCAATAGTTGCCATCGTGGCCCTCAGTGACAGTTAAAACAGTGTTACAACACAACGTTGAGCAAGGACCTTGCTGTATCATCCAAGTCTAGGCTTTACCCCACTTTTTCCCCTGGACAGACAAATAGGACATTTTCAGCGACATCTTTTGGTTCTCCCCTTACTTTCCATTTAGACTGTTAAGGAGAGGAAAGGGCCATTCTTCCTTCTTCCTTTCCAATACCTCTTGAAACTCCTTTCCTGATGGGTATTTCGGGTAGGAGATGAGTGATATTTACTCTTTGCCCCTCATCACTGTTCTTGAGACTTTCAGAGGATTCTCCGTATCTCTTCCTGGAGATTTATCGCTCAGTTCCTGCGACTCCTTCGTGGGGACTCGAGTTTAATTTATGTGATTGCAATCAGGAAACCACTTTGAAAGGGAAGAAATCAATTTAGCTTTTCTCAAATTGTAAATTTTCTGCAAATAAAATTTCACAAGACCCTCCCTTTTCTAAAGAAGTAACATCACGGCCTTTGAGGAGCCACGTGTTTGGGGGAAAGGACACTTTTTAAGGGGTCCAGGGGTCCCAGGTTGCCACTGTTCTGTGACCCTGTTCATGTTTCGGAGCCTCCTTTTCCCTATATAAGATAAATAGATTGCATAAAGCGTTGGCTAGGAATTGTCACCACGCAATGATGTGACGCTATCCCATAGGCGGTAGCCTTCAGAAGTTGCACTCTGATTTGTCTTCCTCTACCTTTGACGACCGTGCTTGGCGTTCTAAGCGCTTCACAAGTATGATTTAATTTGGTCTTCTTGATAACCTTGATGACGGCGGGGCTGTAGACTTGGCCAATGAGGAAACAGAGGCCAGGAAAGCGTAGTGGACCTGCAAAGAGTCCCAGACAATCAATCACACACCAGGTCATCTAATAAAACAAGTACTAAGACCAGGAGAAAAAACATTTTAGGCCAGAGGCTTTCGAACTTTTCGGAACAACAAGCAACAACGATAAGAAGTAAATGGCGTGCGAGACACGGAGGCTGGATCGAGCAACCGAACAGCACTTGCTCTTCTGCCCGAGAAGCACGCTTGGTTTCGTGTACTTTCTCCTGTGTCTTTTTCTTCCCTTTCTTTTCTTTTTGTTATAATAATAGCTCCTGTCATTGTTTTTAATTTACAACCAATTAACGAGTTACCCTCTGTGGTTTGGAAGGCACCGTGCAGCAGCAGTGTCCTGCTCTTCTCCTACGTCAGAAGTCAAGATGTAGCTCTCGACCCATGGGGGAGTGCGGAGTGGGGTTCTCCTGTGATGCTTTTCTCACTCTGTAAAGAGTCCCCCAAGTCTGTACCCTAAGCAAATACTGTCCTTACCATCAGCCTTCCACCGTAGGCGGCCCAAGACTCTCCTGGCTTGGAATACAGCATCAAGTCCTCATAAATAATGAATACTAATGACAATATCGAGACACCTACTTGCATTGGACTCCCAATAAAATCAGAAAGACAACTAAGGCTGTTCCCTAAAAATGGCATATGGGTCTCTAAATAAAGGGCTTTAATGCATTTTCTATTTAAACCATGGGCCGTGGGCTCAAACCCAAATTGAGATGCGCTGTGCTCCTTAAGTACCATCTGGAAAAGTTGTTGAAATATTTATCCATCTATCTGCTTTCTAAAGCAGCCCGCTTGCTTGCAGCACACTTCTAGAGCGTACCTGTTTGCAAATGCCCTTGAACTGGGAAGGGGCTGACGGAAGCCAAGGCGGTCCTTTTGCACAGACACTTCTTGAATGAGAACTATGAAGATCAACTTTGTTTTTAAAAATACACACAATTTAGAGATTCACTTCTCTGTGCAGCTGGTCAAGTCCTTACTTCCACTGGCCCATCTCTATGTGGTCAAGGGCAAGTTGTTTAACCTCTTTCAAACTAACTGAGTAAGCGTTCCAAACTTAAGAGCATTACCAAGAGGCTTTAATGAGATGATGCCTGGAACGCCCTGGACACAGAAGCTGGAGCTCAGTAAATGTTAGAGACCGTTATTATTTGTCCACTAATATTTGCTTGGTCATCACAACCCTATTAGCATAAATAAGGCATTCACTTTTGACAAATCAGTTCCACAGCTTTCTCTATTCTCATAGACTAGGAATACTTGGTGGGTCCCCCAGAGGTCAAACGGCCTAGTCTCTTGTCTTCAGGTAGATGAACCCCTAAACCTGTTAAAACCTCACATATCCCAAATCCAATGCATCGGTGAGCTGCTGTGATGCTTACTATTCAGCCTCTCCCTGATATGACAAATTATTTCTTCAACCTACTAACAATAAACTCTTATACAGGGTGCCCCAAAAATGTATACACGTTTTAAGAAAGGAAAAAACTGTATTAAAATTGTAATAATATATACCAATAACAAAAGATGAATACAAGTCACATTTGACTTGTGCAATGACAAGAGGTGCTCAAAGTGGTCACCATCAGCGCCCAGACACTTCTGATGACGGCGAACTATTGCTGGAGCAACATTGACCCAAGTGTCCACTTGTGTCACTGCACGTGCCGTTTCAGTTTCTTCCTGAAGTACCACCCGTGTAGCCAGTTTTCTATGTACACCACGTCCTTTAAGGTCCCCCACAGGTAGAAGTCAAGGGGTGATAAGTCAGGAGAATGTGGGGGAAACTCAATGTTCTCAGGTTTCAAATCCCACTTCAGCATGGTCTAGTACTCCTCAAATGACAACCGAGCTTCCACCACTTTCTTTGACTGTCCTGCCTGTCGCATGGTGACGCCAGCATGCATTTGCTTAACACCATCTTTTAAGCGAACGTCATACTACACATTGCTACCATATTCAATTCAACTTCGAAAAGTGATACACAGATAAAAGCTCTTAAAATGTGTGTACATATTTTTGTTATCCTGGTATATTAGGTTTCTTTTCAAAAATAGAAAAATAAATCATATGTACTTTTCAAGATCCAAAAATTTGTCTCAGGGAAATTCAGCTCTTTTTAGGAATGCCTACTTATAACAGAAGTCACAGTGCCCACCTTCCCTTCTGTCCACAGCGAAATAAAGAGACCTCCAGAGAGAGAAGCTTCTCGGTTCACAGGGTGCTATTGAGGAGTTATTGGAGTTATATATACTGTGGATTCATTTCAAAATCTTAAAAATCACTATAGTAGTTTTTATTTTTAGAACAAAGGCTACTTGATAAATCTCAGCTGATCCAGCAATTCCTAGATATTCATCCGTACTTTTCTTGTTTAGCTCCAGATAGTTCAAGCTTAGTAAAAATCAAGAAAATATTCCACTTTTGCTGTATCCAGTCTCTATAATATGGAGATGCCACATGCATTTGGTGCTTTAGTATAACTTTCCAGTTTGTATCTATATTTGTATCTAATTGTACTCCTAAGAATTCTAGACCACTTTTAAATACAAAGATGACAAGTAACCGAATAATATTCTCATTAAAGACAGTACCACATTTCACTAAAGGAATGTCTTTTAGGGAGTCCACGATTCATCAAACCTTCATTTATCGTGACCTTAAAAATATACATTATACACAAAAAGGAAAATAAAATTTCCATGTAAATTTACTTCCTTCTCGTGTCTAGTCACCAAGGAGTTAACCTGAAGCCTTAATTCATTTCCACTCCAATTGGGAAGGGTAGGGGGAAAACCATTTCAGTAACGAAATGGAAATTGCTAGCTTACATATGCCTGAGGCAAGAAAAGAAATGAATTCTCTGGTGAGATTGGTTAGTGAGGGAGAAAAAAGGCTACATCTTGCACTTGACTTCATGTCATTGTTCAGTTTGCCAGTGTTAAATAACGATCTCCAGAACCGTGTGGGGGTCCAGAGAGAGGGTCGGCCCAGGTGCCCTAGGGTGAGTTCCCTGGGCAGCTTCTGGACACTGGTCTTCCATTCGGCTCAACCCGGAGGCGCCTCGGTCTGACACTTCGGCCTGGTGTTTGCAGACAGAAAGTGGAGCCCCCACGGGCATCTTTGGTAAAGTTTTCTTCTTTCCTCCTTGAAAGCCCATTTTGTTGCTTGGTGTCTTCGGCGAAGGAGCGTTCTGGACTAAACAAAAGTTCCTATTTTAGAAATAACACAATTTCTGTGGGAAGGAAGTAGACTTGACCTGGGATGCTTTTCTCTAAAAACACGAGAAGCTTCCTAAATTGAGAACTTGACAGTTACAGAACTGCTTATACTTGGATGCATTTAAAAATTGTTTAAAACTCACATTTATATGAATATTTGCTGCATGCCCCTCCTCAGAACTGACCCTTGAGTGGTGTATTGATCCAGAATGATTTTGAATTTATCCTGAAGATGTGTATAATACCTTCACGTGCACTTGAACTGTTCATGTAACTAGAGAAGCAGGAAATATGGGGGTGCTCTACGTTCTTTAAACATCCGCGCGCTCACTGGTTAGTAGTTCAACGAGGAATGAACTAGGGTTCATTGGCGAGTTCACTTGCCGTCACCTTTGGGCATTGGTTCTTCCTTGCTGTTGCTATTTTTAAAAATTGCCTACTCTAAAAATGTGCGATAAAAAGGCTTCAGGTTTTGTTTGTGGGCTTCATCATTTTAGTAATTTTTGGATGATCTCTGTATATTGCTTTCATCGTACACATAAGTATAAATTGGAAATGAGCTAACCGAGAACGTCAGGTGTTTTAATTTTGTTAATCTTTTAATTTTTCCTCTCTGCATGTCAAGAAGAGCTGAACTCTGTAGGATTGGCACCATTTATTCTTTCCAAAATAAGTAGCGAAGTTTGTTTACGTTTTTAGAAAATAGATTTATGGCATTTTTCTAAACAAAGTCAAATCCAGCATACCAAAATGTTTAAATCTGACTTAATCATTGTTTGATCAAGAAATAAAAAATGACGTTTCATAAGAAGTCTCCACAAAAACATTTAACATTCCATTTCAGCATATGGCACGTTGTTTATGAAAATGTGATTATTACTAGCACATCAATTATGTAATATTATTCGTGTGATCTATATAACCATTACAATGTAGATCTTAGGATTTTCATGAAACTAAATGTAATTATGTAATTACATAGAATGATCACTTCCTTTGTTCTGACTTTTTACGTTATTTTTTATTTCATACTACGTGACATTTTAAAGGTTTTGTGGAGTATGATAATTCTGTGACCTCACAAGAAAGTCTTAGCCCATTATTTCATGTAAAATTCTGTTTTCCCAATTTGAAGCTAGCAGGATTAATATGAAAAGGTTTGTCTTCTCGTCCGAGGGCTCGGAGAGTCCAACATTTGACAGTTTATTATTTAATTGACCGATACAGATAGTTCAGCACTCCTTCACAGGGAGCTGCACAACTTACTCCTCATTCTTAGGGAGACTTCCCCTGTTTCTAGACAGACGGGTGATTCCGGACCCAAGGTTTACCACAAGCTTCTGTGCCCCACTTCTGAGGAGTTCTGCTGTATTTGCGGGACGTTTCTCTACAGTCCGTATGGGATCACAAATAGGAAAATTTGTATTTCAGTGGGGGAAAAAAACACCAATTTGGGATGCTAATAATTGTAATAATAATAACAAAGGGCCTTCGAACTGTTTATTCTGAAGGATAAAGGGCCTAAAATATATTATATATCCATATTATTTTAAAATTATTATTTTATAATGCAATATATAGTGAAACCTCATTAATTGGGTTAATATGGAGAAGATAATTTGTGAAAAAGACTGAATTTTACTAGTTTTAAATCCTTGTGGTAATAAGATAAAGGTAGCATTTAGGCATAACTTTTTTGCTCTCTAGTCACTATTTTATGAGAATTATAGACTGAAACAGCAATGCATCTGTTCTTGCCTTTCTTCTGAGGACTTTGGATCCATTCTGTAACTCAGAGCAGAAGCCCCTCACTAAGTTGAACGAGTGCTGTATTTTATAATAACCGAGAGATTGCGAGCAAATTGACATATTGAGTAGTTTTGGGTTGTTTTGTTTTTTTTTAATTTATAGGTTATCTTTACAAAAGAGCCTGTTCATAGGAATTGCAATTTGAGAATGAATACCATTTCAACGTTTTGCAATTCTATTTTAAAACCATGACCAACTTTTTAAAAATGAATCTCTTATTCTCAGCTGTGTTGTTTATATGAACTTCACAGCAAAGGAGCTTGACTGGAAATAACAAAGGGACCAGCGAGGCTTTGGTGATATTCTTTCAGAGCTGGAAGAAACCATTAGGCTATTGCACAGGCCGAGCCTTCGGTGGCTGGGAAACCTTAAGTGGAAATGAGCCATGCGTGAGGTTGACTCGTGGCTGGTCTCAGCTGTGACAGTGCGTTCGTGGCGGTGACAGTGGTTAGCTGGCCTCTGCAGTTCAGTTGTTGGCATGGATGTGCGCCCTTCTGCCTCTGAGTCAATCAAGTAATGCTGTCATAAAAGTTCTGAACTCTGCTTCAGGGCAGCTCAGAGGGGAAATGAGAGTCCAGAAAGATGCGTTACTGAATAATAATGGCTTCACTAACAGCAGGCGAGACGCAGGGCTCACTCGAGGTCTAGCAGAAGAGTCGCAAAACTGCTCTTTAGGGTGAATCGTGTTTTGAGTGGTCACTAGAGAAATGCACTGTCCAACACGTCACCCCTAACCACAGGTGACTATTGAGAACTTGAGCTGTGGCTAGACTGAGCTAAGATGTGCTTGGATGTAAACTGCACGCAGGACTTTGAAGACTTACTAAAAAAAACAAGTAAGATATCTCCATAAGTTTTATATTGATTACATGCTAAAATGAAAATGTTTGGGGTATTTTCAGTTAATAAAATACATGATTAAAATGAATTTTTCTCCACATTTGTAATGTGGCTACAAGAAAATACGGGATTACATATGTGGCTCACATTCTATTTCTATTGAGCAGCGCTGCTCTAGAATAAGAGAGAATGCCCATATGGTTTAAAGGCAACACGTCACGATCTAGTGAAGAAATGTGACCGAGCGTCGCATCAGCACGTGCACCATTTTGCAGGGCAATTCAGCTTGCTGGCTACGGCTGGGCACTCGGGAGGCAAACTGCAAGGGTTTAGATGGGGCCAACCATTGAAGCTCAGTTTCTTCATCTGCAGAGTTAAAGGGAGTGACTATGGGCCGTCTGTGTGAGGGGGTTCGATGGCCTAATGCACGTGAAGCGCTTCGTGTGAGGTCTGATAGGGAGACGCTCGGCAAAGGCAGCTCTGTCATCATAGCCGTCTTAGTTCAAGCGGCTGTAACAAAAGAGCACAGACCGGGTGGCTTAAAAAACAGAACTTGGTTTTCTCACAGTTCTGGGGGCTGGAAGTCTGAGATCAGAATGCCAGCACAGTCAGGTTCTGGTGAGGGCCCTCTTCCTGGCTGGCACATGCCAATCTTCCTGCTGAGTGCTCCAAACGAGAAAGCGCTCAGATCTCTCATAAGGACATGAATCCCATCCCTCACGCTCTCATCTAAGCCCAAGCACTGGCCCTCACTGGCCCACCGCCTCATACATCACCTTGCGAGTTGGGGCCACAAGCATTCCATCACAATAGCTTACAAAGGCCAATCAGTGGTGGCATTTTGTGATGTTGTTTATGAAAACCTTTGAGACCCCGCAGTCTAGTGTGCACTGGGCACAGTGTTTGCTGCATGCTGAGCAGCCACCCTCGCCCACTCTGAGTGTGGTCCTTGAACCACCAGCAGCTGGTTGGAAATGCTGGGTCTCGGGCCCCACTCCAAACCCGCTGAGTCAGACGCTGCACTTGACCAGCTCCCCAAGGCGTTCCCAAACACACTCAATGCATGCAATGCGGAATGGGGCTTGGGAAAGTAGGGCTGGCCCAGAGGCAGGGGGCTCAAATGCAGTGGTTATGTGATTGTGTGGGGGTGAGGGGAGTCAGAAGAGAATGAGACACATCGTTGGCATTGAAGGGCCCCTAAAGGACACCCTTGCTCCCCAGTGATCCAGAACCTACCTTGAGATAGACCAAGGAGTCAAGCAGACAGGGATCAAACTATCAGCTTTAGCACTGCAAGGACTTTTGGACCACATGGCTTAGGTATGTGTCTTCCTGACACAGAACTCCAGAACTAGACAGACTTACACATTAGCCCACAGGCAGCATCTCCCCAAAACAGTAGGGGGTGGGGAAAGGCATGCTTAGTGTACTGGTTTTCCATTGCTGCCAAACTAGCAAACTACACCAACTTAGCTGCTGAAAGTGCACGCACTGATCAGATCACAGTCTGTAGGTCAGAGGTCCAGCTGGGCTCCACCGGGTTCCCGGCTCAGGGATGCACCAGGCCCAGAGTCTAGGTGTCCGTGAGCCCTTATCAGGCGTCCAGGGAAAATGCACTTCCGGCTCCTGCGGGTTGTTTGTCACCAGGATGCAGTTCCCGGCGGCTGTAGGATGGGGCCCTGTTTCCTTGCTGGTTGTCGGCCAGGCGTCACCTACAGTGACTGCTGTCCCATTCTTGCACGTGGCCCCTTCCACCTTTCAGCCGACAGTGCAGGCACATCGGACCCCTCTGTGACCTCACTGCTGCCCCAGCCTGAGAAAACACTTTGCTTTTTAAGGCCTCGTGTGATTAGACCAGGCTCCGCCGTGTAAACTCTCTTTTGGTGGACTCAGAACCCACTGACCCCTCTCGTAAATCATATTGGAAAAATGCTTTTTGTTATGCGACTTGACCAGGGCATTTGGATCAGGGTGGAAAATCTCGGGGACCCATTTTAGGATTCCACCCCCAACACCTGATTTCTGTTCGCATAGCTGTGATCCAAGCAGTCGGGTCTTCCATGGTGGAGGCTGGATGAGGGTGCAGAAGAGGCCAAGAAATGTCACTGTGCGTGGAACCCTGAAGCTAGGAAACTGCTGGCTCCATCACTTCCCTTCCCTACCCCGCCCCTCAGTATAGTCAAATAGCTATACCACAAAGTAAAGTATAGTTCAAGGGTCATGCAGGGAACGTGGGGACCACAACGAAGAACAGGTCCTGGAGAGGAAATTTCACTGAAGGCGGAGGATCTGACCCCCTCCCAGATGGGGACAGGGAGGGTCGCCCTTAGTCCTGCAGGGCCAAAGAGCGTAAGCTGAATTCAGGAGGCGCTGGGAGGCACAGGCACAGCGGTGGTGTGAGAGATTACTCTGCAAGTCCCGGAGGGGGCGATGGAAACCCTGGGTAGGAGACCTTCGTAGGAGACCTGGAGAGAGACCCGGGACCAGAATGATGGCAACAGGGATGGCAGCGGGTGATAAATTATAACCAACACACAAACCCAAAGAGGACCTGGCAAGAGATTGGATGAGGTCAAAGACAGACCCATGGACCCGGTCAGGGTGCTGGGAGAACAACGGTGCGATGGGGAAAGCAGGAAGAGCTGGTCTGGGGTGGGAGCTGGTCGCTGACACGCGCACGGCCAATGTGAATTTTCTCACGTGCCGTCCATCTGAAGCATGGACGCACCTGCACACAGCCCCCCAACTTACCCCCAACTTGGGGCTTCGCTGCCCCGCCACTGCACCGCTTTCTCTCCCTCCTTCAACACGCACCTGCCTCCCCTTCCCGTCACCCCCCGCAGCTTCTCCCGCGGACCCTCCCCTGGCCAAGCGTACCAGGGCGCCCCTGGAGACGCACCCAATGTATCGCGTGCACTCCCCCACCTCACGGCCCCTCCTGGCCTGGGGAAACGTGCCTTTCCTCTCAAAGCTCCCCTCTTCCTTTGGTGCATAAGCCCCTATTGGCTCCTCTTCCTCTCCCTGACTCGGTCTCCTTGGCTGTTCCCTCTTCTGAGCCTGTACGTGCCAGAGATCCAGACTCCCTCGGGGCTCTCCTGTGCGTGGATGCACGCCCTGTGCAATCTGGAACCATCACAGACATGGAGGCCTCTCCGCTCTGTATTTCTACGTGGAATGCTGACTGTCTTCCTCATCTGCGCCTGCAATTCTGTTCTGTATCTCCCAACTGAATCCTGACGTCTGCCTCCACACCCATCCTCTTCCGGTCATGACTGCCGCTAATGGTCCCGGGGCCCCAAGTGGGGACACTCCTGTCTCCCTTAGCCCCTTCCTCCATCTCCGTGGTTTCCACCTTAATGCAGATCTTGGTGATCCTTGTCTGACAACTGCAGTAGCTCCCCGCCCCTATTCACCTATTCATCACTGACATTACTTTTTCTAAAATACATATTAATTGTATTACTCCCAGCTTTCAAGGCTCTGAGAGAATCCATTGCCTTCAGGCTGAAGTTCAAGTTTCTTTAGCTTATATCAGCTGCCAATGACCTGTCTGCGTCCGTGTCTGCCAACATCTGTGTCATTTGTGAGCTGCCAATCCCCAACGTGATCCCAAACCTAACCTCCTAATGGAATTTCACAAGTTCATGACTTTCTCATGCTTACCCTTCTGCCTGGAGTCACTTCTCCCCCAGCCCCTTCCCACCTCCCTAAACCCTGCCTCCAGCCCTCCCCGCCACCTGGTAGAAACCTACCCAAGCCCCAAGAGTCAAATCAAATATCAGCTCTACTAGGAAGGAGGCCTTTCTTGAGCCCACCAGGTGGTGCAGTGCTCTCTGCCCTCTGTGTCTCTTCCCACCACCTCCCTGGACCCTGCCCACTTGTGCATCTATGGATCAGCAGCCATGATACCCCACCGTTCCCGCTGATTTGCCCTTTGTTACCAATGAGCCTAGCACCCTGCCTGGTACATAGGAGACATTACAGGAATGCTGAGGGGAAGGAAATCAAGTATTTCATATCGGGGCAAGTCCTGAAGACGCCACTTGGAGTAAGTGGAGGCAGAAAAAGACTAGAAGGCCATCTTATAGTTATTATGAATGTAAAAGCATCTCAGCTAAACAGACCTTGACCTACTCCTCAAACTCTGTGGATTGCCATAAATAACTTCAAGGTGTGACTCCTAAAGTTTTGAGATTTGCACAGTGAAGAATTTCAGGGACATTTTCTGATGGAGACCATGAGACAGGGGAGGATGAAAGTAAAAGATGAAGTCAGAGTTTAAGTTTTCAGAACTCTACAAAGGACATTTATAAACATACATAGTTGTGGTCAGAAACATAGTTCAGCGTGTGTTCAGACTCATCTGTGGATACGTGTGTGTGTGTGTGTGTGTGTGCGCGCACAGAGATGCAGAGTAAGCTAATGTTGTCACGTTTCCTAATCTCACCAAGTGTGAGGTTCCTTGTCTGTAAAATGTGGATGGTAATGGTGGTGTTGCAAGGCGTCAATCAGGCCAAGGTTTATAAAGCATTTTAGCCTTTGCTTGGCATGCATTAATATTATAGTAGGTAGCGCTCAATGAGAGAAAGGGAGAAAGAGAAAGAAAGGGAGGAGTCGGGAGGGAGCTGGAGGATAAGCTAGCCAGGTCCAGCTCTCATGGTCGTGGACACGCCTCACTGACAGATACCTGTCTCCTCCCCCACCCCCATCCATCTTAACGACATGTGGGGTGTTTTCCAGGCTACAGACACAGGACAAACTAAGAAAGCTCTCAATAGACAAAAACAGGCACTCCTTCCAAATCCTCTCACTTTTGCCTTTTTTTTTAGGTTTAAAAAAAAAAATCTTGGCTTTTCTCTCAGAATCGCTGAAACCTGAGGTGCACTGGGGAAAAACGTCCTCTCCTCTCTGCTCTTCCTCCTCCTCACCCTGGGACATGGAAAGGCCCCTCAGGGCCTCATGACAAAATGTCCAGGGTGGTTGATTCTGCCGGGTCTCTTTAGCATAAACTCAGCTGTCTGGTCAGTCTTCCTGTTGTGGATTGCTCCCCACCACACCCCCACCTATTTAAACTGAACTTACTAACTTCCGGGTACAGTGGGTATTTCTTACCTTATCATCCATAATTAGTGCAAATGATTCTTTCCCCGTCCTATTATTTTTAATCTTTAATCGTTTATAGGGGCATGAAAACCACAGTCCTGGTCTTTTTAGGATGCTGCTTTGAGACTATACACATTTCATTCCTTTCATCTTTCATCATAGGGCAGTCCTGCAGAACCCCTTATTATTATAGCTGCTTCTTTTGCTTTGGCAAAAATATGAGAACAAGGAGCTTGCAAATCTTGTTCTCCTGCCTATTTAAACAGCGTCTGGAAATCTGAAATAATTACCTCCTTTCTTAGTTTTAAAGTTGTTTTTTTTTTAAGCTCTACTAATATCGTGGAGTAGAGCTAAAAGGTATAGGTCGGTGGCCCTGGAAATGCTCAAATCCTAAGGCTTTGAAAAATGGCAATTGCCCCCTGTTCGGCATGAGCGCTGACTATCATCAACATACAAGGCTAACAGGGTAATTTCAAGTTCAGAATGTTACACGGAGGTATTCAAGGAAAAGAGAAACAGCTTCCTATGGCTTTGCTTAATGGATTTAGCTATCACTGTACTTGCAGCAGTATATCGTAAGCGTTTCATATTTGGAAATGATCACAAGAAAATTATTTCCAATAATAATTGATAGCATCTGTTATTTCAAGGATGGGAGGTTTCAATACAAAAATAGTCTGCTGGAAGTCAGTGATCATAGTGTTTATCTAACAGTTTGTTTCTTTCAGAAGATGTATTCCAAGTTGTTATTATCATTAGTTTAAAACATTCATATTTTCAACTTCTTGTATTTAGCCTCTGCCGTATGACAGGCTTTTTAAATGTTTTTGCAGTAAGGTTGGTTTTAATTTCACCTTGAATTCTGTTTCATTCCCACACCCTCCAAATGTATTTCCAATGTTCACTAAATAAACCATATTTGTATCACGTGTAGAGCTTAAGAGATGTGATGCTATGAAAGATAAAGCTTCAACATTAGCCAGCACTGGAAAACACTGAGTAAAAGTACCTAAAATCAGGTGTATGTGTAACAGTTCATTTTCTATTTGCCTGTTTACTGTGCTAAGCTATTTTTGTGCCGAAGCGGACAACATACTATAAAATTTCCAGTGCTGAGAAGCGTGTGAAGCAATCAGGTAGCAAAAACACAAAAATGAGAAGGGACGATTTAGTTTTTATATTCTCATTTATTGCCATTAGAGTGCAGTTCATCAACTATCAATTTGGTGCTTATTGTCAGTGCAGTCATACAATTATTTTTACTTTCCTCCTTTCTCTCTTCTTTCAGAATATATACACGGAATGAATCCATCTAGAGACATTCACGGTATGTCAAATTCCAAATTATCTATTTTCTAAAATCCGCACATCTGTACATATGCATATATGATTTTTATCGATGTAGCCTATAAATAACATGATACAAATTAACCAAATAATTAAAGCTTTTCCTTTTGCTGATTCAAAAATACTTAAAAGCTATTCTCCGTATTGTAAATGTCAAACCATATAAAACATGCCAATGAAAACTTAATGATACCCTCATTGCCACAGCCTTTACCACAGGTGTATTCTGGGGGTACTAAATGACTCGGTATGACTCCCTAGGAAAAAAAATGGAGCTTGGCTTCTATCTGTTACAACCTAGTTTATTACCTTTGTTATGGCAGTGGCCATGTAAAATTTTTATGAGGGTAAAATGTTTACTAAGCGTCCCTAAATTTGCAAAAGATTAATTTCGAAATTTTCTTAGTTCGCCACTTGCAAGCTGCACAATTGAATTAGGATAGAGTGACATCGTCACACATCAAGCAGAGTATCCCATGGAAACAGACACACGGAGGAAGGATGTAGGGGAAGAGCTAAGGAATTCGATTTCAAAAGGGAAATCATCTCAAAGCTCCTCCAGAGAGAAAAAATATGTTTAATCAGCCTCCAATGTTGAAAACGGGGTGTGTGTCTAGCAGGTCACTTGCACACACACTGACATGTCACTACTCTTCGTCAGCACACTCACCTCCCCTGTGACATTAGGACCGACTGCAGCAACTGGGTTCAGAACCCCTGGCAAAAATACAGTTTCTGGTTTTTATTTTCATTTAAATGGTACCAAAAATAGAAATCATTCTTTCAGAAATATTAAATTTTTAGAAATATTCTATTTCTCAAAACAGGGAATTCTGATTTTAAGAGCATGGTTGAGATCCTAATCCCATCTTTATGCACATTATATTTTGGAGAGGATTTTGAAAAAAGGAAAAACGTAAAATAGGTATTTTCTGAGCCCATCTACAGTTATATATTTACCTAAAGTTGTAGAAGAAAAACGTCAGTGATCTGTTAAATGTGTTGCAGGGAAAATATCTTTCTTTCAACTAACCAAATGCTACTTTCAAAATTCACTGTGAAAACTTACATTGCATTCCTGATCTGAGGATTTGTGAAATTTCCCCCATGCAGCAAATAGGGAAGAATCTGTCACACAGCATTCATTCCCTCTCCACAGAACGCTTCTCCTCGTGTTTTTTTAGTTTATATTACGACGAAAGTAAATTGCAGTATTATTTCAGGGTGGCACTAGGAGTAAGTGTGGTAATAGTTCCTTCCTTTTCTCTCTTGGAGAAGCAGGGGCAGGGAGGTTCTACATTGCCGCTGAAATGAGCAGTCTCGGTGAGCAGGAATTCTTCATTTCGTAAACAATGTCACTGAACTTCCTAAACTCCGCAGAAACCCTTCCCCGCTATGGGGTTCCCAGTTAGAGTCCCATGCTGCCTGCTTTCCATTCATTTGAGTTCCTCGATAAGGAAGGTGCCGCGGATTTTTGTTTATTTCTGGTTTTCAAATGCGCCCCCGCGCAGCGCAGTTGTAGCCTGCGCAGGTCCTGGGAGCCCCAAATGCCCCGCGACCTAATTTAGAATAATCCCGCAAAAACTTTCCTTGCGATTATCGTCCTTGTCGGCATTCGAATTCGGGGTGCTGCTTCTGAAAGGCAACGCGGGGCGCCTCTATCTCGGTACCTCTCTTCTCTCTAAGGAAGGGAACTTGACTCCCGCCGGGAGACTGCGGCGGAGAGTTCGATCCGCAGCCCCTCGCAGGGTTTAGGGTTTCACTCCGCCCGAGCCCCAGAGGAGCCTTCTCTGACCTTTCTGAGTCGCCGATTACCCGCCGTCCGATCTGTCCCCCGGGGTCAGAGCCCATTTTTGCCTCTGCCGCACTCCGGAGCCGCGCCCCGCGGCCCCGGGGCTTTCCCTGGGGGTGCATTTGGCCGCGGCCCCCAGGAGCGCTTGGCCGGTTCTGAGGGAAATGCGTCGGAGCCGAAGCAATGGGCTTTTTTCTCCCGCCCCGACCTCGCCTCCAGCGCGGGCAGAGCCGAGCCCCGGCAGAAGGGCGGCCGCCGGGAGGTTTGGTGGCTGAGCGATATTTGGAATCACTCGGCTAACAGACAGCGAACGTTTAGGGCTCTTTATACTTGAAATAAGAGCTGCTTCAAAATCATTTTTAAAATACAAATATGAATACAAAGGAGTTTTGAACCCGATACCCCAGACCCAATAAAACAAAATGCAGCTGGCTGCTGACAGTTCCCGGAGTGTCCCGGGTTTTTCGGAGAGGAGAGAGGGTACGGGCCCACCGCGGGGGGAAGCACGGAAGGCAGGAGGGCGCCTGGGGCGCTCGGAGCACCGACGGCCTGGGGCGGGCCGACCGCGGTGTCCCGGCAAAAGGACTTCGGGAACAGACCCCAACGAGGGCCAGTCGCGACAGCTGGACCCCTGCCCGAGGGTACCCGCGCCACCAGCTCCGCCGCTCAGCCGCGGGGACAGCGGAGACGGGACGCGGCTGCTCGGACTGGCTCCCGCGCCCGTTTCCTGTCGTTTCTCCCCAAACTAAAGTTATTACCAGTGCGAGCCAAAGGCCGCGAGAAGGGCCGGCGGCCGAGCTCGGCGCCGTCGGGGGCGTTCCCGGGAGCACAGCGCGGCCGACGGGCGCCCAGGGCGGAGAGCGAGGGCGGCTGCTGCCCCCTGGCGTCCGCCCGCGGCCCGCGGCCCCCAGCGCCTCTGGCGGAGCCTGCGCCCGCCTCCGGCCGCTCCTCGCAGCCCGCCTGGCCTCGCTGATCGCGAGGCAAGGGAAGCAGCGTGGGCGCCCGCCACGGCCCCCGCCTCCGTCAGGGCCCAGCAGTGGAGCTCCAGGAGGTCTGACGCGGCGGCGGACGCCCAGCACCCCAGTTGCGCATCCGCAGCAGAGGAAGGAGGCGGCGGGAGGGAGGGGCACAGCGGGGGCGGGGGCGGGTGAAGGACGCCCCCCTTCAAAGGAGCTAAAGTTAAGTTGAAGTTGAGGGCTCCGTGGGGCAGGTGGTGACAGGCTCCGTATGAGGGGACAGTGGGTGAGCGCCCTCACTGGAGGTTGAGGGATCCCGTGGTGGAGGGAGGGACCCCGGCGCGGAGGCGATGTGCAGTGGCTGGGCCCCCGTCAGCCCCACATAAATGCCCACGGCGCCGGGGGGACGGACGCAGGGGAGGTTCCCGACCATGCGCTAAGCCGGGGTGGGTTCGGCACCCGAGGGCCGCTCGGTGCGCAGGGCCAGGAAAAAGAGCCGGGCCGTTTCCGGGGAGCCGGAGGTGGGTGCGGGGCTCGGGCTACCCGGGCCCAGCGGGGAGCTTTTGCGTCGCCTGCGGGGGAGACGCCGCTCCGAGCACGAGGAGCGAACCCCGCGGATGTTTTCAACTTTCTTTCCAGTCGCACGTTCTTTGGGGTCTTCTCTGAATGGGGAACCCCTTTGCTCGCCGCTAAGCACGTTCAGCCGGAGTGAGGCGCGCTACGTAACTAAGCCGCAGCCCAAACGCGGCGAGTAACACCAATTAAAGAAACAAGCCAAGAGAGAAAACTAAAAACACAAAAACCATGTTTTGGAGACCTAGAACCGTCTGGCCTTATTAAACGAATCAGCGCCACTCGCTGCCGCTGCCAACGCCGCACGGAGCCGCTCTCCCGCCCAGCCCTCGGCCCGCCGGCCCCCTCGCGGCCGAATCGCAACCACGGCGGGGAAACCGAGGCTCGGCCGTTGGCCCTCCCCGCAGAGCCTGGGGCTGCTCTGGGGTTCCGGCTCTGGTCCCGGGAGTCAAGCGGCGGCAGCAGTATCTCCGGAGCGCGCGGGGCGTCTCCCTCTGGCTGGTCTCCGGGCCGGGGTCGCTCCGGGAGCAGCGCGCGGCCCGAGTCCTCCCAAGGCCGGCCGGCCTCCTGTTCCTCCACTTCCTTGGTCTCCGGACCTCGGCCGCCAGTGGTGCCGCTGCGCACTGCGGCCCTGGGGCCCACCGCCGCGCAACCTTGCTTGTGTGTGTGTCTGTGTGCGCGTGCAAAGCCGCAGGGCCGCGGTCCGCAGCGGGGCGGGGCCTCGGGGAGCGTGTGAGCCTGTGTAAGTGGATGCGGGAGCGCGGGGTAGCCGTGGCGGCCGCGGACCCTGCACCCCGGCTGCGTACAGTAGCGCGCGGTGGCGGCGGGGGCGCGCGGGCCAATTCCAGGAGCCCGCGGCGGCGAGCCGCGCCCTGGCTGATACCGGAAAGGTCTGTGATTGGCCGGCGGCCGCCCCTATGCAAACGAGCTGAGGGGAATGGAATTCCTCGGGCCGGGCTTACAGTAAAAGCACGTTCATTTCCAGGCACTCTCATTCATAGAGCCAGCGGGCGCAGGCGGGACGGGCGCCCCGCGGCCGGACCTAGCCAGGGCACCACGCTGCCCGGCCCTGCCCCGGCAGGCACTTCTTCCCGGGGCTCCTGGGGACGTTAGAAGGAAGTTAACCTCTGCTGCTTCTCCTTGACCTGCGTTGGAGCTTCGATTTTTTTCTTTTTCTTACTTTTGAATGAACTGGTTTCTTGGCTGGATGGTTCAACTTCTTTCCTGGCTGTGAACTTTTCCCCGGTCGTTTCCCTTGACAACTGCAGGAGAAAGTGCGCTGTGCTTCGAGGCGAGCCGTGAAGTTGCCTGTGCGTGGCAGTGTGCGTGGCAGTGTATGGGTGGGTAACTCGAGTCGCCGCGTCTGTTTCGATCTGCGCTGCGGTGCCTTCTCCCAAGGCCCGCTCCACCTGCTGCGGTTCCTCGGTGACCTGGGTATTGGCGCGTCTGAGCAGTTAACCCCGCGGCGCTGAGGCGACGTCGGAGGGAAGATCGTCTTGCTACTGCCCAAGTCCGGGCTGACTCACGGAGTCGATGTAGACACTGGCTGGCTTCCGAATAGTGCGCGTCTGCGTGCGTGTGACTCGGCTGCTTCTCAACTCCCACCAAACCACAGGGTCAGCCGCAAATTTAACCAACAACCCTAAACCCAAGTTCTCGGATGTGAAGAGCTGTGCCCTGAGTGTCATCGACTTAGACTTTTTTTTTTTCTTCAGATTAGCTTTTCTTTGAAAAGCTGAATTTTCTGAACTGAGCATTTTGCCAAAACTTATTGACAAGGATTTCCAGCCCAGCCCTTCTCCAACTACTGACGCTGATTTTCAAGGCTACTTTTTTAAAAATCTGCAGCGAGCATTAATGGATTTCTGTTGTTTAAATTCTCTACAGATTGTATTGTAAATATTTTATGAAGTAGAGCATATGTATATATATTTATATATGTATGTGTGTATATATATATATATATATATATATATGCATATACATTAGTAACACGACCTTTGGAAGTCGCAGTTCTCGCTTTTGAGGACTGAAGCCTGTTTTGCATGGTAAAAGTGGCGCTGTAGATGGAAGACACTCGTGTGTTTTGTGTTGTGTTGGTACTTTAGATAAAACTCACCTGGAAAAAAAAAAAGACAGATTAACTACTGGAACGTCCAAATTATGTGTTTGCTGGTCCTTTCGCCCTCCGCAAAAATATTTTAGGAAGTGTATGGGAATTTTGCCTCCAGGAACTTAAACAGCCAAAGCAAGACTGAACTTAAACTCTCAAAGCAAGACTCCGAAGATAGTTTCCCTTGGCATTTGACTTTGGATTCTGGTCGCCCACTTTTTAAAGCACTAAGCGGTCGGTTGCTAGGAACCCTGCCGGGTCTGAGGCCAGTCAGCATAACTAGGACTTTCCCCATCCTGGACAGTTGGTAACTTAGCCCCTTCTCCCAACACCCCCGCAGCAATAAAGGTCCTTGAACTTGTATGTTGGTCTCCCAGGAGCTGCTTGCTGAAGATCCGCGCTCCTGTCGCCGTCTGGTAGGAGCTGTTTGCAGGGTCCTAACTCAATCGGCTTGTTGTGATGCGTATCCCCGTAGATGCCAGCACGAGCCGCCGCTTCACGCCGCCTTCCACCGCGCTGAGCCCGGGCAAGATGAGCGAAGCGCTGCCGCTGGGCGCCCCGGACGCCGGCGCCGCCCTGGCCGGCAAGTTGAGGAGCGGCGACCGCAGCATGGTGGAAGTGCTGGCCGACCACCCGGGCGAGCTGGTGCGCACCGACAGCCCCAACTTCCTGTGCTCCGTGCTGCCCACGCACTGGCGCTGCAACAAGACCCTGCCCATCGCTTTCAAGGTACTCGGCCCGGAGCGGGTGGCGGGAGGACAGGCGGAGGCCGGCGGAGGCCGAGGCGATCCGGGAGGCCAGCGGCCAGGCGGGCGGGGCTGGGTTCTAGAAAGAGGCCGGCCCCTATCCACTCCCAGCTCTCGGGAGATGGGGGATGCTGCGTTGCCGTGGCGACCCTCCAAGAGACCTGCCTCAGCCCACCGGCCTGCCTCCCGGGAGGGCTGAAAACATCAGGATGCCCCCCAAAGACGTCCACTGAGGGCCGGTTGGGACCTCCCTGGCAGGCAGGGGTCCTCGGCTTTGATACAAAGTAAGAAAAGTTATAAGCAGGCAGGGACAAACCTTGCTTCTCTTCCCCACCTCAGGCTTAACGCCCAAACCATTCTGCTCCCCCTTTGATGGAGCGTCAGGAAATAAAAGATACTGTCCTACCTCCCGATCAGTGAAAATAAACTGACAAGGAAAACTGTCGGGGGCTTCCCACCCCCTCTGTAACAGCCCTGTAGGCATTAGCATGTCCAAAGTCCAGTGTGGGTGTAGTTAGGTTTGCAAAAGTTTTCTGAAGAGTTTTTGCAAGCTTCTCGCCTGCTCCTCCTGCCAGAAGCCGCAAGTAGCGACTCCTGTTTCTTTTTCTGGAACCCTCCTGCACGTTATCGCCGGCTCACCTAGATTAAGTCCGGTCCCGGGCAGCAAAAGGCAACTAGGCTGTCTTTCCTGAGCCGAGGGTCTCAATGCGCCCGCATTTCTGTTTGAGGAGGGGGCGGCGTGAGCCGGGCAAGTTCAGCTGAGCCGCTCGAAGAGATCTTCGTTCACTTTCACCCCCGATCTTGCCCTAGCTTTGAGCTGCCTTTAAAAACCTCGGCCTTCAACCGGGATATATAAACAACCCTGGGCGTTTTTAAACAGCCACTCCACCACTCCGGCAGCAAACAGCAGAAATTTAATTTCGGCGGTGGGGATTCTGTCCTTGTTCTTCCGGGTGGGTGTAAGAGGGTCAGCTTCTTTAGTATAATCAGCATAGCCACTTCCTGTTCATTTAAAGGGCTAAAGCAGGCAGGTGAAAAAAAAAAAGCTGTAAAAATTCACCACTCTTTTTCTTTTTTTAAACTGGTGAAATAATTGTCCCTTCTCAGGGGAGATTAATTTACTATAAGCTTTTGTGGTTCCAGGCCTCCACAGGATCTTGATCTAGGTACAATGAATGATGTTCACTCTCTAAAAGTAGTCGGCGTTCTTTCTTTTTAAGCTTTATGCACCTCCCAAGCTTCTATTACGATTTCTAAAACAAAACAAAACGTGCAGTTGGCTGTGCCTCCAGAATTGCCTCCTGTTCCTCTTGGTTTTCTGAAAGCAGTTTTTGAGGAGGGTGGGAATGGGGCAAGGAGGACCAACCGCTCAGCCACTGCTTTCTTCCCTCCATTTATGTAGATTTAGGTTTGAGCCCATTTCCATTTTGAATCATTCTAATCCCTTTACATAAACAGACCCTGAGAGAGGACTCGGTGAGAGGGGACCTGACATCACTGGGCCCTGGAGTCACTTTCAGATAGGAGCAGAGGCAAGGAGACAGGCTGATAAACAGCCAAAGGGTCCTTTAAACTCAGGGGCCCCGACACACTGAGGGACTGGATTCTAAGGGGTCTGTGGCTTCCTTTGGGGTCAATCAGGATCTCTTCTGAATCTCCCCTCCTCTGTGGGGGAACCCATACCCAAAACACTAAGTGGTTAATAAAGAATCTTCAAGAGTTGAAGCGATGTACCTTCTCTAGCCACCACATGAATGTACTTGTTTTCTTCTAAAAAAAATTTTTTTTAATCATGTAAATCACCTATATGAGCCATCAGGGAATTCTTTTTAAGCAGAAACGTTAATAACCACAGAGATTTCCTTTTAAAAAATGACTTTTGACTATTTGCTCTCTTCTGAAAATCTAATGGGTTTTACTCTGTGATGGTTGGTAGGCTACTAAAAGATCAAGGTATAGACCTCCTGAAAAAAGTTCATGTGTGTCTTGAGAACATCTTGGGGAAAGGAAAGGACAGCAGAGACATCAGACCACCCGATTAGTATCTGTCACCACTTGGGTCCCCACAAAGTGAGGCCTTTTCCTGAAGGAAACCTGCTCAGTGCATAACTGAGAGAGCAAAGGAGATTTTCTGGGCGGGTGATGCAGAGGTTAGGGGAAAAAGCAAGCTAACCTCCAAACGTGACTGCATCTGGGCTAACCACCGTGTTACTGTCCCTTCTATGCACTGTCCACCCCCTCCAAGTATTCTACAGAAAGGAATACTTTAAAATTTGGATTTTAAATAAGCTTCAGACAATCTCTTTAAGAAGTTAATCAGCAAAGAATTATTATGTTCCCCATAATAAGGAGGAAAAAAAATGTGAAACAGTGATGAAGCCTGATGATATGGATGCAAAGAGTATTCAAGTCATTCTTTTAAGAGACTTCCAAAATTCTGTGTAAATACTCTGCTTTGATCTTTGAAACTAAAGGGAGATTTCAAATTATGAATTATTTTAAAAATATATATAGGTTAAAATCATCCTACTGGCTTATCCTGGACCCCAAAAATGAACACCCCTCCCCTTCTTTCATGGTACATCTCCCCCCACCCCACCCCCCGGTGTAAGAGAGATGTATATTTTATTATTGAGAAAACCTTTACTTGTTACATGCCACCCATTATTTACAGAAGCAGTCTTGAGAACTGTTTGGGTGACTTAGGATATATTTTGTAGTGCTGTAATGTTACGGTTTGCGTAGGCCCTGGTACACCGGAATCCGAAGGCATAAAATAAACATATCTTCAGCAGGTTCAGAGGCCTTGGGTGCCGATAGTGATCGTCTTTCCATAAGAAAGAAATAAGTCACGTTCCTGTCAGCGAGAGCAGGGCTGGAGCCTTGCATTAAATGTCATCTCTGCTGAATTCTCAGTTCCACTCCACAGCTTTCTTGGAAACACTGGAAAATTAAGGGATTCGAATTAAATGAATTGTAACGGTAATTTCAGCCTAATTAGAGTTGGTTTAAATGCCAGTTTGAACTGTGAACAGACTAGCCAAGAGCAGTGTGGGTAGGTCCATGTATAGGAGGGTTGATATTTTGCCCAACTTCCTGATACTTCAAAAACAGAAGTAAAACAAAATATGAGATACCCTTTGGCCAGCAAGTCCCTTCTTGCCTGTTTGGTCTGAGTAAAAATGTAAATGTTTGTGTTTCCTCACGTATTGTTTATAGCGTTTCATTCCAGTTGCTTTTTTTCTTTTTCAGTTTAAAGTTAGTTTTGTTTTTTTTTAATTCTCTCCATATTGCCTACAAATGACAAAAATCTATGAAATTAATACACATCAGTTTTAAATTCAAAAAAATCTTAACTAGTCTTGTTAATAATTAGATGATATACGAAGGCTGTCTGGAAAAAATCCAGCCATAAATGCCTCTATTTTTCATATTACATGGCTGAATACTCTCGTACATTGCATTATCTAAATTAATGTAATTTCCTTAGACTTAATATTTTCCTCCTTCCCCATGTGAAAAAAAAAAAAATCCTTCCCAGATCAATAAAGAGCCAAGTAAGTGATGTTTGAGCACCCAAATATCTTTGATTTCTGCAGTATTTATTTTTTTTAAAGGGAGCGGTACGCGTTAAACTAATTTTTTAGTTTCAAGTTCCAGTCTCCACAATCTTTTCTTATTTAGCCGCCATGATCATTTTGCTCTGTCTTTATTTCAACTTGGTGCAGGCCTCGTGAACTTGCCACATGACAGCTGAGGGTGGTTTTAGGAAGGTGGGAAAGGCACGGGGAGGGAGCACTGTGAGAGGAGCCAGTAAGAGGAAGGTGATTTGGAATGTGTTTTGCTGGTTATAAAATAGGAGTTATTCATTTGAACCTCTTTACAGAGTCTGTCCCAACCGGGAGTGGTTCCGTTTGAAAACCATGCAGGTCGGTCCAGGCCCTGTGCACGGACTGACTGTTGAATTAAAATAGAGAAGCCAGATCATCACCAGGAGATGGGGATGCGGAAGTAGAAATGTGTGTTCAAGGAGGGCATTTCAACACTGTGAGCTAATTTTACAGAGGGAAGTGAAAACGGTGAGAGAGAAAAAAAGTGGAAAAATTTATGAGACTGAATTTTGAAGAGCAGAATTAAAGCAAGCACATTTTGTGGGAACAGAAAAAATGGTAACGATCACGAAATAGCTGATCAGGGAGATTTATTTCAATGATGTTTTGAAACAAAAGGCAACTGTCATATTGCTGCTCTTAATTAAACGGCAGCAAACACACTTATAATGGGAACTAAATACCTAATTAGAGGGTGCTTGGGGAATAAATAGCTGTTTTTAAATCTCCTTTATAGAAAACATGTCCAACAATTGGATGGAAAGGATTAGAAGGAAAGATGAAAGACCAGACCTTGTTTGACAGGGCACGTTGGATAAAATAGAGGAGGAAAATGCCTAGCTGTCCTGAGAAGCAGCTCTTCTGGTGTGGTCTTGGGGGCGGAAGCATGTCTTCCCCTCACAGCCCGTTGGTTCATTTCCCGTCAGACTCCTTAGAACCCAAGAGCTGAAGCATCGGAGTGAATAAAAACGATGGATGGATGGTCATCTGGCTGACTGGGGGAGGGGGGTGACTAAGCAGGAGACGAAGATGGGCATGTTGAGCAACATGGCGTTGCTATCATACAAGTTGAACCTATGGCAGCCTTGTGTACGGATGGAAAAAGAGGACTAGAAATACAGGTATTAGCAAAAAAATTAGGCAACAATCATTAGGTAAAAAATGGGAGGTGGGAAACGAAAGCGATAACGACTGTAGAATGCTTTCCTTACTATAATAACTCCAAAAGAAAAGATTATGTAATCGGAACGAATGATACAAATTTCACTACTGACAGAGAAAGTACCATAAGGAATATCAGACATGACAGGAACAAGTACAACATGGCATCTTTTGATTTGAAATTCTATGACCAACGGAAACAATGAAAGTACAGCTAATAATAATAGACCAAGAAAGTAGTTTTTAGAGGAGTCAAATGATGACCAAGAAATGGCTACTACTGCATGAAGCATCTTCGTGCCGTGCTCTTCAGAGCATTTCTTTGAAATTTCTCTTTTATTCCCTGAGTATCAAAAATATTTATCAGTTTTGTTCAATAGCCCTGCTAGGAGAACTATTTCTATTCAATTGCATGAAAGGGATTTCAGCGGGGGTGGAGGAAACCTCAGTCATCTATTAGGTCGTCATTAACCCATCTCTGGGACTCACAGATGTAAAAAGGCGGCCTAGTCCCACTCCTGAATTCAGAGGAGTGCGGGAAGTGAGCTCTCCTCTTCCTCTGAGGTGTGTTGATTTTGTAATTAGTAATAAGCAAAGGGCACGTTTCTGATTTTTTTCCCCTCGCACGTCAGAATTCACTGCTCATGAAAATCAAGGTAATTGAAGTGAGTGGGGTTTTTATAGATGAACCTGCAAAAGGACAGTTTGTCATTCAAGAACGATTAACAGTTCCATTGGTAACGGTCAAATTTAATTTTAGCAGGAATAAGTTTAAACACCTGAAAGTAAGATTAGCCCTTTTCGGCCTGTCAGTGGAGGTCTGAACAAGTGAAAGATGGGTTAGGTTATAAACTTACAAAAACAAGATATTCTGCTTTTCAGATAGGGAGAATTGGGAAGAGATGAGTGTATTCATGAGAAAGCACAGCTCTTCCAAGGCCTTGTTATAGTTTGTCTTGTTCAACTGTGCTGGGGGACCTTACGTGGCTTTATTAGGTCAATGCATTATGATTTGAAATTTATATTTAGTTATGCATAATGGAATTAAAAGTAAGTTTTCCCATTACTAACTTCTCTGTTGTTTTGCTTAACTTATGAGATGGATACTCCTTTGCAAACTAAAAAGGGTCACTTACTATACAGTTAATTTTAGAACAATTATTACACAAATGACATAAAAGTTGATGACATTCCTGATGTCTACATTTGTCCCTTGACTGGTGTGTAGGTGGTGGCTCTGGGGGACGTTCCAGATGGTACTCTGGTCACTGTGATGGCGGGCAATGATGAAAACTACTCAGCCGAACTGAGAAATGCCACCGCAGCCATGAAGAACCAAGTTGCGAGATTCAATGACCTCAGGTTTGTCGGTCGAAGTGGAAGAGGTATGTATCTGTCAAAACCCAACTTGGAAACACAAAGTATTTACATGGCAACGTACCCAAATTTCAAAACTTCTAGAAGTTTCCGTGATGGGATTCCTAGAAACACTGTCTTTCTTCTTGTAATTACTGCTACATCAAGCTTTTAAAAATTATTTATTTAAAATTTAATATTTTTTAACAGAAACTTGCTTTACATGATTGTGTTCTGATTTGGAACATGGTAAAATATGAATTTCATATGAAAATGTGAATTTCAAGGAAACCCCTTCAGCTCTTTACCAAAGTGTAAAACTTACCGTTATGGAAACTAGGATAATGTAACCAGGGTTCTGTCTTTGGTAGTTGTCAGAAAGCTACTGAAGCCTTTAATTTAGGACCCATGTGTTATCTATGACAGTGACAGAGTTTCAAATGATCACTTCTAATAGTTTTAAGGAATATATAGTATATGATTATTGTAACATGGTTTCAAGTAAGCTTACCTTTTTTTTTGTAAAACATGAAGAAATAGTGGTAGTACCATTCTAGTTGGGTACATTTGATGGCACTATGACCTTCCTATTATATGTAATTTGGATGCTGACATCTAAATTAAGATTTTAGGAACTAGATTATCCAGAGGAACTGTCACATCAGTGTGGTTCTTTGTGTAGTTTTATTATTATTTGGCCATTAGTAAAGAATTAGAGCAGAAAGAGGACTCTGGGCTCTGGTTTCCAACTTTTTTTTTAAATATTGTGTATTCTCTGTATTGTAAGAACCTAAGCAATATTTTATAAAAAGCAACTAGTACTAGAAGTTCAATTGAAAGAGGTAGGATAGTTTGTTCTGAGAGTTTCGGGTTTTGTAACATAGTATTGAATAAGCTTACGAATAAAAGTTATTTCAAATATAATAAAAAGACACGATAAAAACCTAAATAATAGTAGATGACTCTTGCATTGAAAAAAAATGCATAACCAGTGGACATTTAAAAATAAGAGTAATCATTACTCTTTATAAAAGCATTCAAAAATATAAGAAAATCTTTATTCTTAGGAAATGTGGTTAGTTAAAGAGGGGTAAAGGGTAAAGGTATGTTCATTTTTTTTTTTTTTTTTTGGCTATTGTTTTGCTATCCTAGCTGTCTAAAGCATTTTCAAAGTAGAATCATAGGCAGGTAAATTTTAAAAACATATAGCATGATTGAAAATATATGTTCATAGGACTAACTATGTTAATAACAGGGTAATGCAGAGAAAATTATATCCACTTATTGAAAGCATGAGTGATGCTATAAGATATAAAAGCATAAGTCATTAAATGGGTTCACTTGTTATATTAAAAGTCCCCGCCTTTCAGTAAATGGAATTCACATTATGATTCAGAGATGTGTGTTTAGAAAACATTTTGAAGGCTTCGGATGAGTAGCTGGCAGAGTGGGTGAGAAGCCAATTAAAAAAACATAGGCCTCACCTCCCAGGCCATGTCGACCAGCCTAGCTCACAGGCTTAATTCGTTTCTGGTAGATTTCTGCTATTGGGAATTGATAGCCGAGTATCGTTTGAGTTGCCTTCGCAGAGAGAGTCACAGCCTGCATTGCTGTGGGTCTGTGTGTCAGGTCTTGGTCATAAAAGTTTTGGAAACTGGTGGCCAGTGCCAGTGCCATTTTCCCGTACGAGGTTCAGGTGTGGCTCCTGGGCACTGCGCAGGACATCAGTGATAATAAAGGACAAGGGTTTGAAAGCAGCGTGCTCCCTTTTCTGGGGTCCAGGGCTGGTCTCCCGGCTCATTGGCCATTTCTGTTTTGAGTGGGTGACTAATAGGTGCTTGTGTTTACTCGGGTAACAGAGAACTGTTTCCCCAAGGTGTGGATTGTTTGCCTTTGACTGCCTGATTCATGCCAGTGTGCCCTTGAGTTTGCATAAAAGTGAAAAAGTGAAATAACTACAACCAAGGCCAGGCTGTCTTCTGATAACCTGGAAGGAGAACGTTAATCGAATGGACAGTGTCTGTTTTATATGGTCTCTGATTCCCCTGAGCGAATAAGGAATCCAGACTACAGGAACCTCAGCTGAACATTGGACCCAATTACGGTGACCATGTATGTTGTTGGTCTTGAGTGATAGCTTTATTTCATTTTATATTTTATTTCCTTTCATTTCATATATTATTTTATTTTATTTGGTCGGTACTACAAGACAAAATGAGCCGTCCACTGGCCCCATTTGACTCTTGTCTCATAATTTCTCTCCATAGTCGTAAAATACAACTTGATTTCACTCTTTCAAGTGTAAGTGTCAACATCAAAGCCTGCCAGATTTTTTTTTCAATTTGCTTCCCATTACAAAGACAGCAGATGATTCTCACTAATTTTCACAATTAGTCTCAAGCTTCCTCACTGAATCTTGTCCTTTAAAAATTTCATTGCGCTTTAGTAGGGGATCTTAAGACTGTTTTCTGTTTCATTTTCTGGTTTTGAAAATGTGTCTGGAAACATGTCATTGGCATCAACACACCACACAGTGGCCGAGAAGGTCCTGGCTGTGGGCTCATCCCAACATTTCCACGCAATCGCACATTCTGTTACAAGGCCTGACGGGTTCCGGGAGGGGCCTGGGGCTCAGGTCCACTGAAGGCAGAAAAAGAAACCCCTTACTTTTCCCTCTGCCCCTCCATGGGGATTGGACAGCCGTGTAGACATTGCCAGAGGTTGAACGTGGAAGGGTTTTTCTCTGTTCTACAACACTGATCTGTCTGGGCGCTGGCTGAGGTCCAGGATCCCAGCTCCTAACCTCAAGTTCAGGCCGCACCTGGCAGAACCTGCCCGTCCGGCTTGTACGGCCTTGCTGACAACACTGCCCCTTAAAAAATATCCGCGAAGGCTTCGGCCGTCTGCACCTTCTTTCTCTTCTTCCCTTCGCTCCTTTTTCTCCCTGTCAGTTTTAAATCTCGTTCGGGGTCTCTCTGACCCTTGGCATTTTCTCCCTCGGATTCGGAGTCACCGTGTGAAGTGACAGTTCCTTTACAATGGGAGAAGAGGTGGCAGCCCCCAGGGGACGAGAGGTTACACTGAGCCCACAGGGTGGGGTTCAGAACCAGCCGTAGTTAACCACACGTTCTGGGACGCTCCCTTACCATCAGAAAGTGCAAGTTCGGGGTCAAAAGACATTCTCTGGTGACGCGAATTAGCAGTTTGCGTTCAGTTCCCGTCCGCCGTTGAGGCCGGTATTACTGATATTTTCAGCTGTAAGGAAGTGCACCATGGCTTCAGCTGGGAGACGTTTAAGAAATTTTAGCAATGAAACCTATGAAGCTTCCGTTCCGTTGGAGTATTTAATCAGTTGGAAAGGAATTGATCCGTCAGGGACTATCGCTGTAGTTAATTCACTTTAGAACCAAAGAGGAAATCTAGCAGACCATTGTCATCAACCACGTGGTAAATGAAGGAAGGAGTCCACTGCTAATGTCCTTGTGATTTTTCTAAGAATATGATTTTTAATCTTTTGGGTACCTCATAGATAATTTTGAAAATCCTTTGGAAGCCTTCTCCCAGGGGGAGCAAAAAGCACACGTGTGCTTCCGCAGAGGGTCCATGTAGAACTTCAGTCTCCAGAGCTGCTGAAGCTTATGCAAGGGCCTCCCGGCGATCCATGGGCTCCCAAGCCAGGAATCTGTGAATTTGGAACTCTGCCTTGACCATGGCGAGCCAGCCTAGCAGCATGCTAAATGTGGTAGATACCTGGAAAATGCATAAATACGTGAACGAGTGGGGGAGACCCCCTTTTGGCACACCATGCTGTTTTGCTTACACCTGTTTTTATTACGGCCAGGACCTGCTTTGATAATTTTGGAAAGTAGATCCCATTCAAACTGCTGGTTCAGACTGTTGAAAGGCCATCAGGTATGCATGCACGTCCCTTGCAAAGGAATGGGGCCCATCTTGTCACTGAGCAGGAAGCCTCTTCTCTGGTGACTGCCTGGGCCCCTGGCTGCAGAGCTACAGTGTGGATCCACAGCCAGCCCCGTGAGGCCACGTGTCCTTTGGTCGGCTGGGATGGGGTTTCATTTCTTGGGGTTTATGTTGACCTTCCTGGCAACCTTAATCTTGGCCACTTTCAAAGTACTACCCTTTCCCAACGCTTTTATAAACTGAAATTCCTTCATTATGTTCTTGCTGTCGATGTCTTCCCAGATGTAATATTTACCTGTCACAATCTGGGTTCTTGCATATTTGTGTAATGTTGCTGAGTTTAAAGGCATTTTCATTCTTAAGTTATTTTACATTATTTGGGGAACTGCATGGGGAGGTTGCCTTTCAGATGAGCAAAAGACTGTGGTTGAGATGAATAGAAGGTACATTTAGAAGAGGATAAACGGTGCTGGTATTCTAAACGAAGAGAGACACGTCTTTATGGAGTGGTTACGGTCTGAATGACTCATAGTATTATTATAGGATCCAAGTCATCCTCTATTCCATCGCAGACTTACATAATAAGGGAAGGAAAATTCATCTGACAGGCTCAGATTGTTTCATGGATAACTTTGATATGATAAGCTGGCACCCAGATCTCCTGGAGAGAATACAAGGAAAAACATGAGTTGTAGTAAAATCAACTCTCCCATTGCCTCCCTATTTTTTGGGGGGGAGGGGGGGGTTGGTTATGGTTGATCTATACTTTAAAATAATACATATATACTGAAATCTGTTTTTAGACTTCAGTGTGGGCAAATACAGATGGAAAAAGACCCAGCCTCTGGTACACCCAGCCTCAGACGGCCCTAGCAAAGAATTCTGTGAGATGGCAGGTCGCACACCATGATCCGATGTAGACTTCATCTCTGCAGATCAGGTTTCTCCTCTCCTTCTGTTTTACATGGGCCAGTAAAAGAGTAACAACACTTTCTTAAAGCACGCTGCTCCCCACCCCGCACCAGCAGCAGCAGCGGTCCCTGTGCCCTGAATGTCTTGGCAGGGACCAGAGAGAAAAGCATTCTTGAGAACGGCTTGTGCCAGGAGCACAGTTGCACGCTTAACCCTCCGTGGTGTTCTTGCAGATTTTATGAAGTGCCCGGCATCGCCGAGGGTGTCAGACAGCTTTCTAAAATGGAGGCTGTTCGTACCAACAATGTATTAGGGTTGATGGGCAGAAGCTAGACTTCTCTCCACCCATCCGCCACCCCTTCCTTGCCAGCCACTTGCCTTTGGTTGAGGCAGTTGTTTTTGGTGGGGAGCGAAGACTATCAATCAGAAAGGGCCTCGGACAGAAATAATGGTCGAGCGATTTTTAGAGCCGCCTGTTTCAGCAGCGAGCGTGATAGACATAAACAGGGACCCGGCCAACGGCCGTGAGGCTGCTCTGGCTCTAATAAATCAGTTTGGTATTTTCTTTTTGTGCTGCTTGGCAAAGGGCAAGAGAGGGTGGAGAAGACTGGTTGTGGAAGAATATATTCGGTGTTTCTGGTTTTTTTTTTTTTAAGAAAAATTACTTGTTGAAAAGAGACAGAGTGTCCTGCTGATGACTGTTTTCTTCCTGCTGCTGATGGTGAAACAAGTTCGTCGCAGTGAAGGGATGTTTATGAATAACCGTGTGCTGTCAGTGTGCAGAGGTTATGTGGTTTTGGAGGATCTGTTGGACTTGTAGCCAGTGGGATTCGTGTGTGTGTGTGTGTGTGTGTGTGTGTGTGTGTGTGTGTGTCCGAGCTTCCACTGAGATGACTTGGACCAAATTGTCTTTGAGAACAAAATCCATGCTAATCACATCTTCTCACCTGAAGCCCCAATAAAGCAATTAACAGAAAGTAGTAAGTGGGCCGGGTGGATTTAATAAGCTGCCTGTGAATACTTCCAAACGTGCCAGTTTGATCAGCCCCCTCATCGGGTGTGGAGAACGAATTGCTGCTCGTCAAGACGTTTGTATGTACGAACGTGCCTTAGCGGGCCGCAGGCAGGGCTGGCTCCGTCGTGGCCTCGGACGTGGGCCCTGCGCACGTCTGCTCTGGGAATGGAGCTGTCCTGCTGGTTTCGCACGGCCCTGATTTGGGACCCCAGCACGTAGCCCCATCTCTGTTAGCCCATATCGGGCAGCGTATACCATTTAGGAAATTCTGTTTTATGTCACAGAACTTTCTCCACGGGGGTGTTGGGTAGGTGAGGACCCGTAAGTCCATCCGTGGTCCTCAGCCTCCTTCAAGGGGCTCGTAGCCTTTGTGCTGCTGGGTTCAAGGGTACATCCTCTGATCTCTTGGGTGAGGATGCAGTCATTTTGGAGCCACTTAAACTGCATTTTTCTCAAAGATGTCAGTAAATTTCCTGTTTATTTTGCAACTTAGATTAATTCCTGCTTTTACCCTGAGATTGAAGACTGTCATTAAGAATGTAAGGGAGCACCAACTGAAGAACCACACCAGCTCTCCGCCCCCCAACCTCCTGATCTCAGGAAACTCCTGGGTCTGGTTAGTGGGAGGCAGCCAGCACCCCCACAAGCCGTGTGTGGCCCTTACTGAGTCACCTTATGCAAACAAAGGAGGCTTTCCTTGGCTCAAACAAAGCAGTGTGCAGTCACATGGGCGGTTTGAGCACAGTTCTGATCTGTTTGGAGGCAGAAAAGCTCCAGTTTGCTCACGGCATTGGTGTGGGGGCCTTTACAGACGCTGTTCCTTCATTCTATATGAAACCACGGTATGGAGTCCCGTCAGTATCCCTGTTTCTCTGTCTGTCACGATTAATGAGGAACAGTCTAAATTCCTGTCATCGTAAGGCTCCGTCTGCCTCTTTAAATGCTGTGTCTCTGGTACCTGTGACACTGGGTCTTTCCAGATGTTGTAACTTCATCTCATCCTATGTGAAACCTCAGGGCAGGTATCTGCTTATCAATTTCTTAAATTTTTTAATTATAGCTGACTTTCAATCTGGTGTACCGCGCACTGCTTATCAGTGTTGATGGCTGCCTCACTCAGGGTTCCCCACTGGGGTGATTTTGAACTCCCCCCAATATCTGCACATTTTTGGTTGTCACAGTGGGTAGGGCGAGTACTACTGGCATCTAGTGGGTGGAGGCCAGGGGTGCAGCTAGACATCCTACAGTGCACAGGGCAGCCCCCACCACAAAGACCAACCCAATCCAAGGTGTCAGTCGTGCTGAGATTGGGAAAGCCTGATCTAGCTCCTCACTCATCAGAGAAAGTCATAGAGTGTCTCCTTTACCTCTCTCCCCTAACGTTTTCTGCCTCTCTACAACATTTATGGAAAACTTATATCAAAAAGTTCACACACCATAAGAAATAAAATCAGAGAGCATCCCTGAATATTAAAGTCTTTTCGCAGACACAAAAACATGCCCGTGGTGTGTGCATATCCTGGGTCAGGGACATGGTGGCCAGGAGGAGCGGCTGCGAGTGGGGTGGGCCCCACAACAAGGAGAAGCTCTTCCTGGAGCACTGTCCCCCTGCAGGCGCTCCCTCGGGAGTGTCACACAGGAGCAGGTCCACAGGGACCCTCAGAAACAGTAAAATGCACTGCTGGCCTCTCCACGCTCGGCACCCCACCCACAGCTTCCGGGGAAGGGCCACAGATCCACGGACTCAGGAGCAGAATTGAGGCCATGGACAGTGTCCCCTCGAACTACAAAGCTCTTAAAAACAAGGTCCCGGTATGTGTCATGGACAGACCCTTGCAGACACCAAAAAGGGCTCTTGGTCACACGCCTGCAATAAACATGGAAGAAACGCAGGGAAGGCGAGGACAAGGGACAAGGCCCGATTTGCTGGTCGTCTCTGAGGCAGCCCCAAGCGTGCTGCCCACAGGCTGAATTTGCAGATTGCACAGGCAGCCAGAGGGCTGTGTTCTTCTGGAGCTTTCTCCCACCTGCCCCAACATGTCAGCTCTGCCATCACCTGTTTTCCATACTGAGATTTAGGAAAAGATGGCTTGAAAAAAAAAAATAAATAAAAGGCTGCAGAAAGAGTCCTCTAGATATTCTCTCTGCTTGAAGTAGTGTCTGCTGCAGGCCAAACGCCTTGGATGAGCTTGGCCGTGGC
Organism: Lyroderma lyra; assembly: GCA_004026885.1. Lineage (NCBI taxonomy): Eukaryota > Metazoa > Chordata > Mammalia > Chiroptera > Megadermatidae > Lyroderma > Lyroderma lyra. The sequence goes on from PVJL010004056.1 coordinate 49,560, forward strand.
TGCTTCCTCTGGTGTTTGTTGATTTTGACTCTGCTTGGAGACCCCCACTCCTAACCTTCTTGCCCCAAGTACATCTGCTTCCTGAGGCTCCCCACAGTAAACCGCACCGGCTCCCACATTCGGCATGGAGACCAGGCGCGCCTCAGATCTGGGAGAGCTGTGAACGTTGCCTGCAAGTGGGAGTTCACGAGCGGTGTCTGGGCCTGGGCCTGTACAGAGCCCACATGTTGCCCCTGGATGTGCTTGAGGTCTCTGGGGAAGGAGCTGGGGAACAGCTGTGGCATGCATGGGTACACAGCAGTGGTAACGGAGACCCGGGCACCAGAGCAAGAACATAAAGACATGCCCCCAAGGGGTAAGCTCCCAAGAATTTTCAAAACACGAAAGACCAACTCTTGGCTTGAAAAGCACCGTGTATTGTCATCAGCAACTAGATCAGTGCCTCACCCAGAGCAGGGACTCATTAGATACCTTCAGATGGGTGACTATCCCGGGGTTCTTTTGACCCTGGGCAGTAGAGCCTAGTAGTTAGTACATGGACATTACTGGATTCTGCCTGGGCACTGTCAACACTCAGGATTGGTTATTCTTTGTCTTGAGGCCACCATGTGTATCGTTGGATAGTTAGCAGCATCGCTGGGTTCTACCCAGTAGCATCCCCTTCCTACTCATGGCAATCAGAAATGTCTGCAGACATCACCAAACGTCTCCTGTGAAGGGGAAGGATCACCCTGGTTGAGAGCACTGGCTTAGAGCTGTGTGCCCCTGGGCTGGTTACTCGACCTGTCTGAGCCCAAATCTACCTTTGTCCATGGGGCTGGGCAAGTGGTGCAGTGAGTATGACCTGAGAGAAGACACACCTTATTACTTTGCGTGGTAAGATCCATTGCAGTGACACTAGCTCCACAATGGAGACGGTGGAAACTCTGTGAGCCCGGGACAAATAACACCCGGGACCTGCTTTTGCGTGTGTCTAACTGGATGAAATTTCCAGGAGGGAGAACAGCCCTGATCCTTATTCCTCACCCCCACAGAGTCTCAGGTCGCGAAAGGGTTAGACGCAGAGGGCACTGAGATTTCAGATTAGCGATGGAGGACACGTAATCCAATCTGCACTGTAATCCGAGGCATTGCTTTTCATGGGAAACGTTCTCCCACCTTAGCTGTTCCCACCCTTTTGTCCAAACATTAGTGGCATGCAAATGGTTATGGTTCATACATGCCCCTTAATTCCCGATCACAGTTGAACAATAAGCACTGCGTTTCCACAGTGAAGCCAGTAATCCCCTCGCCCTGCTGCTGGGTCCGCAGGCTGGCGCCTGGCAGCATGGCAGGCCGCCTGCGGTCACCGCCGACTCCACCCTGCTTGCGGGGAGGCTGGTCGAGGCGCCACGGCAACTCGCCTGGGACCGCGCAGCAGGGCACCCTGGCTGCTCCCCTGGAAGCCTTCTTAAGGTGGGAGCAGCACTTTCAGAAACTGCACGGGGTGTCCACGCATGCTTTTCGTTTCTTGTCCTTGTGTAATCGGAGCAGTGATGAACCCGGCCGTGACTTGGAGAGGGATCTGACTACCCTGTTAGCTTGCATTCTGTCCAAATCCTCGGGCCCAGACTGCAGTAGCGCCCCTGTGTTCCATTTGATAATCCGCTGATTCACAATACCGTAGAGACGCACACGCACTGGGGACGATTCTGCGGGTCCTCGGAAGGTGGCGGGGCCATAGCCTGGGAACCGGGCTTGCTTGTAGGACTGACTCACGAAGGGGAGCTGCCCTCAGTGTGCTCATCTGTACGATAGATGTGCCGGTGCCTGTCGGATACACCCTCCTTCCCAGGAGACGAGGTGCAGGTAGTCAGACTGAGGAAGGTGCGAGGTGATGGCCCTTGACATTGCTCTTCCTTGTGCAGCGAGCGTCACTGAGGGAGGAGGGGCAGGGGCGGGTGGGAGCTAGCAAGCGCCTCCCTCATCAGCAATGACACGTTCTCCGGGGTCCCCTCCTTTTCTTTTGGTATCACATTTGATGGCAAGGAGTTTGGATTCCCTTGCCCTGTGAATCCCGGGAAGCTTGTGCCGGGAGAATGGCTAACACACACAGCGGTTTCATGACCCTTCGTACACAAACACGTGAGTACTAACGGTGACACAGTCATTCCAGCGGCCTGCTGGGCAGTGATCGTGCGATGGGCCTGTGTTTCCTGTGTGAACTGGTGAGTTTCTCACAAGCTTTGGACCCTTTCCGATCGGGAAAGTAGAGAGTCCATTGCTGTGTTATTAGAATTGTGGCCCATCCCCAGAGGTCATTTAATGAGGGCATTTCATTCATTCATTCATTCATCAGATATGCATTGTGCACCTACTGGGTGCCAGGCACTAGGCCAACATCGGAGAGACAAAAGCCAGCCAAAGACCAGCCACAGCCCTCCAGGGCTAGTGAGAGGCTGACAGGGAAGCAGGCCGGCACCGCTCTGATGGGTCAGCACCACGGTGAAGGGACAGGTAGGACAGGAGCATGCGAGTGGCGGTGTGTGACCTAGTAACGAGATCAGGGCTCTTCATGGACAGTTTGTCGTCCCAGTTGGGACATTCCAGGGTGACAGCAGGCCACCCAGGTGAAGATGTCAGGAAGAAAGTCCAGGGGCACCTCGCCGCGAGGGAGCGCTGCTGGGGGCCTTGACATCACAGCAGGGATTTGCCCTGGTCCTGGTGGGATGGATACACAGCCACCAGCAGGGTTCAAGCAGGGAACTGACCAGGTGGAAGTGGTGGGAAGATTCTCAGAGTGCAGACTGGAGGGTGGAAAACGTGCTTGGAAGCTGCTCGGGGGGCTTTGAGCCTGAGCAAGGCCTGAAAAGTCAGTCCTGCTCCCGTCCAGACGTGTGCCTCTCCAGTTGGCACACACCCGATGCTGGGTACATGGCGCGTACCTGGGAGTCCCTCCCAGGAGGCCTTGAGTGTCCCTCTTCTTCCCAGCCAGCCCCCGAGTCCTCCCGCCCTCACCTCCTTCCGGCAGCGGCCGCCATGGGGGTGAGAGGCTGGTGAGCCGGACCTGTGGCCTCCATGCTGCCTTCCCATCAGAATCCCGATCCTGCGGGTCCCTCTGCCGCAGGGCCACCTGGTGCTGGGCTGCGTGTTGCAGGCGCTGCGCTGTAGACACGAGCAGAGTCAGGGCTAGGACTCAGCCAGCTCCGGGAGATGACCTTAGTCACCTGTCCTGGGTGGCCCTAGTCCGATGGGTAGAGACTGAGGAATTGGGGTGCACCAACCAGGTGGCTCCCCAAATGAAAGTAGAGGGTAGCAGGTGTGACCTTGGCATTAAAAGGGCTGTGAATTCAGGGTTGTGGGGGGTGCTTGCACTAAAGGATTAAAACTTAATTCCTCAACCAAGATACTTAGGACCTGTGATACCAAGAAAAAGGAAGATCAGAAAGGAACCGTGAAATCTGGGGAAAGAAAGTCAAAATCACTTGGGGCATCGTGGATTTTGGGGGTTCGGTACATACCCCTCGTGAAGAGAAAGGCACTTGTCCACCTGTCCCCTGTGCCACGAGAGAGGACAGCCACGCTTGCAAAGTGAAATCGGACGTCGTAAAGAGCGGACGGTCACACTGCGAGTCCGTGGGCTAGTTCGTAGTCCACCTACCAAGGTGGGCACTGCCTTGGGACAGGGTGCGCAGAGCCACCTCAAACAACTCATTTTGACAGAACACCCCAGAGAAAATGCTTTGCAGGTTTTTGGTTCTCTCCAGGTGAAGAGAGCTATTTATCCAATGAGCCATCATTCCAAACAAACGCTGGTTTTTTTAAGGAAACCCGAGTTCTGTATTTAAGCACCTGACCTGCAGTCAGCTTTTGGGGGTCGTCCTGGTGCCTGCAGCCTGCACCTCCTGTCTGCATTTTGCCCACATGGAAGCAGGTGTAACTGGATGCAGACACCTGCAAACACGGGCGCACTTTGCACACAAGAGGAACCAGGAAACCCCGTGCACCTTGAAGGCTTTGTACCCTATTCAGAAATCCCCGGGCAAATAGTGATACAGCAGGGGTAGGTGTGTGGGTACGGGCATGGACGACGGGCCAAAGCAGGCGTTTGGGCTGTTCCGGTGGAAACAGGAGAAATAAATTTAAAATACCTTGTGAAAAACAGCCCAAATTCAGATTTCTCCCGGAATCGGAGGGCACGTTAATTTTAATACTTAATGATCCATGATCCAAATTAGACCCAGCACGATTTACATACGAAAAGGAGAAATCTCCCTGCAACATTTCAGAATCTTTGGGGATTTCCCAGAATTTGCAAAGAGCAAAACCTGAATTCAAAAGCTGCATTTTTTTTCCATTGGCATTTCCTTCCTCACCCCCTTGGACGTTTAAGGTTCGTGAGCACAACCGTCTTGCTGCAGAGATGTCAATGCACACGTCAGTGAAGACTGTTAGGACGCAGGTTCCTAAGCTGTCTGAGCCCCCGGACAGACGATCCTCCGTGAGCACAGTCCTCCCTTGCGTGACAAAGAGCAAGTTTCACATCCCACAGAAACGGCCCCAAAAGGAGAAGGTGACCCCGGGATCCAAACCTACACCAACGAGAGCGACAGAAACAGGGCCCAGTGGCTGAGGAGCCCATGCAGGCAGATGGGTGACCCGGGAACGAAAGCTTGGGATGGGACCGTCACAACAGGACAGGAGTGAGAGAGAGGGTTGCCCCCGGCCCCACCGGCGAGGAGGACGCTCCCAGGATGTGACTGGCACGGCCTTTCCCCTGCCAGGCGGGAACGATGTGGAGCCGCCTGTTCGCCTCCTGCTCCCCTCCGCACCCCTGTGCCTTCGGAGGGCAGTGCGGGCACGGGTGGCAGTCCGAGGCTCGGCCACCTCCCGACGCAGTCAGGAAGTGGCGGGGTGTGGGGCCCGTGCGGAATTGTGGGTCCAGCGTTGGCTTTGTGGGGCCACAGTGGCTACAGATGTCCCCCTGGCCCCGGGGCCCAGAACCTGCAGACACCAGGGAGCGCGGGCCCGAGGCCTCACGGCGGCCTCGCCTCAGTGACTGTGACATGGCAGCAAGTGTCCAGGAGCACTCGCCCTGCATCCTTGTCCCCGGCGACATAAAACCATCAGTACTTTGCCCTAGCATTTGGACGAGCAGACGGGCGTTGAGGGGTACGACACAGGCTCCCGGGACAGGGGGGGTCTTTGGCATTTGGCTTGGCTGGTGTCAAAGCCCCTCAGCCAGTCACCGTTATAAAGGTTGCCGGCTGGCAGGGCAGGAGTGAACTTGAACCTAAAGTTTGAGCAGAAGGTACAGTTTTCCTGATGGGTCTTTGGGCCCCACTCCACCACCTTGCGGAAGGCTAACATACCCCTTTGGGCCCGATCTCAGCGCCCGTGGTCGCCAGCCCCTCCTCACGGGAGAGCCCCGGGCTCTGGCCTTTGTGGAATCCTGTTTATCGTGTCGTTAATGATAATTCCAGTAACATTTGCTGATTGGCGATCTCATTGAACTTGCATAACACTGTGAGATGGAAGGACTGTTATTTCCCCACTTCCACAGATAGCAAAGCTGAGGCCCAGAGGGGTGAAGTAACTGGCCCAAGGCCACACAGCTGGAAAGTGGCTGAGCTGGGACTCGAACGCGGGCAGTCCGGCGAGCGGGCCCACACTATTAGCCATCTGTGCTTCTACATAGCATTCGTCCCAGAACTCAGGGTGAGAGGCAGGTCTCGGTGCCATCCTTCTCCTGCGCTCCTGTCACCGCGAGTCCCCCTGCAGGGCACCTCTGACCCTGCGGCTTGGCCCCTGGGGAGCCGGGAGCTGCAGCCTCTCAGCAGCTCACCCAGGGCCATGTGTGCGCCGGCCAAGGCCTCTGCCTGTCTCGTGGGACCAAAGCCAGGACTGCGGGGAGTCCCGGGGCCTCTCCTGGCAGGGACTCGCTTCAGGCTCCAAGGTGGATATCAGCGCTCTCTCTCTAGGGCAGCCCTGTCCCCCACCTTTGCATTTGGTCCTGTGGAGCCGATTTGGAGATTTGGAGGGGCGGGGTGTGATTTAACTGATCTGTTCTCCTTTCCTCTCCCCGACTTCTTCCCGGTCTGGCTACAACTTGCTGAGAAAAACACTTGAGAGCCGTTCACGCTCCACACCCACGCACTTGAAATGCCAGGCCCACAGGTCATTTGAATGAGGGAATTTGGCTAAGAGCTCTGGGGAGCACCTACCATTTCTAGGGGTGCTGGCCCAAAAGGGCTGTCTGAGCAGGGATGGGCCGGGGCGTGGCAGGGGCAGAGGGCAGTGCCTCCCAAAGCTCAGCTCCTCAGTCAGATGTGCCCACTGGCTGACGGTCCCCAGTTGTCAGGTTCGGTGCCCAGATCTGGTTGGAAGAATGCAAGGAAGTGGAAGGCAGTTCTCTCACACACACATCTGTGAGCAAAACGTCATCACTCGGTTCCTCTGTCTGTGAGGCCGTAGGCAGAGCTCCTGGCCGCAGCGGTAACCGAGAGCCCGCTGTGGGGGAAGCTACCAGAACATCTCTACCTCCGGGAACCGCGTTACTGTGGCCAAAATGCCCCATCTCGTAGCTTTTGCCCAACCCACATTTGTGGTGACCACACATGAAATGATGGACATAAAACACTAGAACTTTCATTGTGAGCCCCAATTTCATAAATATCCACTTGGGTTAAATTTTACTCCCGATGAAGGAGGCCGGTCTGTGGTCAACCAGGGGGCGTCATTAAACGCTAGACTACCAGGGGCCCAGACTCGGCTCGGTAAGAAGCTGCTTTTGGATTAATAGCCAGCAGTCCGCTGCCAGGCACACTTTGCATACATTAGGGTACAGCAGGGACTGTTGTACTTTTTTAGACCATGGAAAACGTACCCCCAGTCCTGATTCCTGGTGTCTGTGCCGCTGAGTTGGCACATAGAGATTTAGGACCTCGTGACAATAACTTGAAGAACAGTGAGCATTAAGCTGTACATATGGGCTGTGTGACTTTGGGCAAGTCTCCTGACCTCTCTGAGCCTTGGCTTTGCTACCTATTAATCAAGAACACCACGAGTAAAATCTCCCTTGTTTATTTCATGAGAATGTAGTGAGGACCCAATGAAATAGTATATGGGAAAGTGTTTGAAAAGTTATAACTTCTACAGACCCCCCAAATGCCAATATTATGAAGACAAACATTCTTTGTTGTCATCTAGGACATTAAGAACAGGGTGAACGCAGGTGCACTGTTGTCTATAGAGCAGTTGTGTCACTCACAGGGCCAAGACCACAACTCGTTTCACATTTGATATTTGTACTAGGTTAAATAGCATCCCCTAAAAAGTCATCTCTGCCAGTAACATCAGAATGTGACCTTACTTAGAAATAAAAGCTTTGCAATAAAGGAGCCCAACTGCCTGACAGGGGAGGGGAGCAGGGAGGGACTCGGTGGTGACAAGGTCCGAAAAGCTGGCTATGGGAGTCACTACTGATGATGACACTGGTGGGTTCTTGATGGAAAAGGGCAGACTGGCCGTAATGCTCAGAAGAACATGGACGGGGCTGCGCCCGGGGCTCAGTGGCCTTCGCTCCTCCGGCCGGTTCTTAGAAAGTCGCGGGGTTGGGCAGTGAAGCTGGGTGCTCGCCTCTGCTCGCCGTGCCCCCCTCGCTGGGCCTGGCCTACCGCCGCCTCTCCTGCCCGTCCTTCTGTGTCCGCTGGATGCCAGGGTAGAAAGCAATCCTGGTGACATTGGAAGGATGTCCTAAAGATGATAAATCCTTAAAGCCCAAAAGGACTCTTCTCCAGGTTCCAGGGAGAAGGCCAGCTAATGGGGTACGTGAACTTGGGCACAGGGCCTCCTGGGCTCCTCCGGCATGCTGGCCCATGGTGCACCCTTCACCCCGCCTGTCAGATAGATCAGCCATGACCTTAGTTACAAAGCCACACAGGACAAAACAGGTTTCATCATCAGACCATCCCTCGGAATTGTTCTCATCGCAGACTTTAAATAGAATACAGATCCTTGGGGATTGCGTGGTGGGGTTTTCATGTTTCAGAATCACTGGCTCATTGTGGCCAAAGATTATATTTTCATTGAGCATTTTTCTGTGGCCTTCTTTTGTCTCCAAACAAAATCATGGCAGTTAAAAATATGCTGTTCTTTCTAACTTGGGAAGGAAGAAGTTTGATTTTTGAAGTGGTTTTGAGAGCAGATAGGGGAATGAGTGGGCATATTTTGTTTTCCTTTCATTTGTTTTTTATTTTATTTCAAGCCACACGATTAAGAGGAGAACGTCTGTTCACTGGAGAACTCTCATATTGACGTAGGTCTGAACAGCATGCTTAGTTAGACCTTAGGATACTGTATGGTACAATGGGAAACAGAGAAGAGAAATGATAAAAGTGAGCACAACACACACACACACATACACACACACACACACACACACACACACACACCTTTGAATACCATGCATCAGGTACAGTTTTAATGGTTTTACTCAGATTAACTCCTTTAACCTCTCCCCAAATTCTGTAGGGAGTTAAGTTATATGTACCCATCTTCCAGGTTGGGGCACTGAGGCACAGAAGGGTCTGGTGCCCAGCCAGAGGTCAGCTAGCCAGAATTTAAACCCAGAGTCCATCCTCTGAACCACTTGTCCAAGAAGAAATGTTTTAACTTATTAATATATTTGCATATTAAAGATGGCATTAATGTATTTATATATTAGTAATTATATTCTACATTATAAATATATATTTTAAATAATTTAAAAATAACTTTTTGCAAGTTATTAAAAGCATTGCATGAGACACAGACAATGAAAACATTCGCATTTCCTAAGTGTAAGTAAAACGTTTACATGGAAATTCATGTGCACATATATATTTATAGCACGCATTGAATCTCAGTCTGTCAGTTACATATCCTTCAGTCCATGTATTGACTATAAATTTTGTCTGGCCAGTCCCATGAGTGTCTCTAATAACATCTAACATTTAAAAATAACAATTAAAATCAACCAGCAGTTAGCACCTTTGAAATACAGAGAGAATTGTTTGAATTCAGCCTATCCTCAAATGCAGGAATTCTGCCTTCCCTAATCCTTGGAGGTGCAGACCGGTGGAGGGGACAGATGGATATGGTTTCTTCTACGCCTTTCTGCCCTGAGTCTGTAAACAGTGGAGACCGTGGAAGGGGAAGCCGTGGGTGGCTGCCAGTCTGACCCGATGTCCCCTGGGGTCTTGACTTGAAAGAAAACTCCCACTCTTCTCTTGATGCTGCACTGTTGGCTGATGATTAAACAGAAGCCATATAACTACGTGACGTGTCCCACCTGGACAAACACCATAGGTGTGCATTTCGGAATTTGAGCAAAGCCAAACTCAAGGGCGTCCTGGAAAAGCCAGTGACTTGGGCTGAAGTCCTGCCCCCTCTCCAGCTGGAAGGCAGGAAAGCACAAAGTAACGGTCACTTACTCAGCAGGCGTTCAGGCCATCACCTCATGCTCGTGTTCTCCTTTGTGTTCCAACAGGGAAAAGCTTCACGCTGACCATCACCGTCTTCACAAACCCACCGCAAGTCGCCACTTACCACAGAGCCATCAAAATCACAGTGGATGGACCCCGAGAACCTCGAAGTAAGTGGGCCTCCCTCGGGCCTGGCACACCTTTGGGGCTGGTACACTCAGGCACTGGGGACCGTGTCTCAGGACCCTTGGGTCCAACTGGCATCTCTCAAATGCGGCTAGGACTGCGGCCGGGTGGGGAGGGGAGGATGCTGGGCCCCTGCAGGGAGACAGAGAGTCATGGCCACACGCTCGCCCCTGCAAGGCTGTCTGTGGGTGCTGGGCTCTTTGGGAAGCACCCTGTTCGAGGGCAGAAGGAAATCAGGCTGACACATGCGTGTGCTTGCAGCCCTTTGGGGCTGCATGAGACTAAGGCCTCATCTCCCACGTACATGGTGAAGTTCAACGAGATTAGAAACTGACAGTGAATGGAACATCGGGCAGGCACGGGATGTAGCCCGAAAGGGCTGGAGGGTCAAAGTGGACCAGCAGGGGCTGATGACCGTCCATTCTGTCCTTTTATTCATTTGTTATGACTGGAGATGAAAACTGTGAAAATGACCTTTTTCTTCCGGTGGCACAGATGAGCATCCTATTACAGGATCACTGAAAACAGAGAACGGGAGGGTAGGAGGGTGCCTGCGGGAGCGGGGAGGGCGGACCAGTAAATATAGAAAGCCGGTACCAAAAACATAGCTCCTATGAGGAAAGCTTTTTAAAAAGAAGTGGGGTTGTTTAGTCTGCAGGGAGATGTCTTCACGGTGACTTAATGACTATCTTTGAGTAAACACAAGAGTAACCCTCTTTTCCAAACCACACCCTTCCCCGGGAAGGAGGCTGGGGCCTGTGGGCGGACCGGAGGGAGGCCCCGCCCAGCATCCGCGCGCCTCCAACTGCGCTGGGGCCCTGGTGACAAATGCTGCCCGCTCTTCTCCACGGCGGGGGGGGGGCTCCCAAACGGGGCCTCCTGCTGTTCTGGGACATTGAGATGGGCGCGGGGGGCAAGGCTATAAAGCGCAGTGGTTAGGTGTCGGGGCGCAGGGGGCAAACAAGTGGAGTTCTAGTTCAGGCACTGAAGCCCTCAGCGCATCGCGGAGCCTCTCCGAACCTCGTTTCCTCCCTGCAAAGTGGGAATAACAACGAGAGCTCCTTTGTGAGATGAACTGGGAGAATGCTGTGTGCCGGGCACAGAGAGTGAATTCAGGTGGTGGTAGTGAGCCCCGGGGAGCCTCCGTGCCCAAGTCTTTGGGGACCAGTCCTTCAGAGGACTTGTCATCTCCATGGGACGTTTAAGGTCACCTCTGGGCATGGCTGTCTGCATGTCATCCTGTGATCTGCTTACCTGCCATCCTGGTCGCAGCCCTGTGGCTGGTCCATCACCTGCTAGACCATCCCAGGTGCTGCCTCAGCTTCCCCAATGCCCCGATATGGGAAGAGCCTGGCAGAAACCCACCCCCACACCAGGACAGCCCTCAAGGATGGGGTGTCCCCTCTGCGATCGCCAAGGAGCCATTGGCCGCACTCCAGGATTCCCGCCACATTCAACCTGCCTTTCCCCGTCAACTCTTTCTGGCCCTGCCCAGACTTGGGAAACTCGGGGACCTGGTTACACCCCCTGAGGCCGGTTATGTGTGAAACACAGGCCACACGCACAGGCCCACACGGCTACAGCCAAACCCAGGAATGAGCACGAATACTTCGTTGGTTTCCCAAGTAGGAATGGCAGCCCGCAGACTAACAGTGACCCTGCTTTCATCGTAACGGGAAGGCCAGGCAGGTGCCTGGGCTCCCCACGGGGGCCAGAGGCAGCAGGCGGAGGTTACAGCAGGGCATGGCCTTGGGTGGGTGGGCAGCTGTGCTGTAAGGCAATTGACTTTGAGGGTCATTAAACTTCTAGAAAGCCTCACTCGGGGGCCGTAGAATCTCTACCTTTAAAAACAGAAGCAACAGCCTCTCTTGGACTGTTCCAATGCCCACCTACCAGGAGCAAGAGATTTAAACCACGTGACCCCTTGCTGTGCCTCTACTTCCGCTGTTCTGGCATGCATGGAAGGGGCGGGGTTTGCCCCACTGCCAGTCTTTCCTGTAACATTCAGAGGACTGAAGAGGTGATTGAGCTTCAGAAAACAAATGGTGGCCTCTGTGATTTTTAAGAACTGGCAGTCAGAGTGGGTAAATGTGCGCTTGTAGTGTACTATTTGTAGTCTACTATTTGTAGACTTGTAGTCTACACAGTGTACTATTTCCTGATGCTTTGTAACTTCAGAGAACAGTCATGATTGAGAAGGGTGCTTTGAGCAGATGGAAGGGATCGGAGAAGAGGAACCCCTTTTTATGGAGTCCTTCCTGCCCCATAGAACTTGAGGCATAGGGCAAAAGTAAATCAAAAATTAAATTAGTAAGTATATGTAGGACATAAAGAGGTGTGATAGCTCAGACAGACGCTCCCACATTTTATAAGGGACTTCTAGAAAAACGGCCAAAGCACAAAGACTCACAGGGTGACACAGTGACGTTGGCTTTTCTCTTCACCCTATTGAAGCAAGGGGGCCACCGCTGCTAATTTTATAATAGCACGTGGTTTTCTAACTCTTATTTGATGGCCTTGACTCAAGTTAGGAACTAATTGGTTTTGATGACGCTCAGCTGACAGACACTTTTTTTAAAAGATAAAGTTAACAATTTTTCCCAGCCTTATGGAAGTGTAACTGACGTAACTTTGTATAAGTTTAAGGTTTACAGCACGATGACGTGATACACGTATTTATTGTAAAAGGATTATCACACTAAGATCAGGTAACACATCACCTCACATAGTTTCAATTCGTGTGTGTCTGTACGTGTGTGTGTGTTAAGAACTTGTAAGATTTACTCGTTTAACAACTTTCAAGTATACAATACAGTGTTATGAACTGCAGTCTCCATGCTGTCCATGACATCCCCAGAACTTACTCATCTTGGAACTGGAAGTTTGCGCCCTGGGACCAACGTCACCATTTCCCCTTCCCCACCTCTGCCCCTGGCAACCACCAATCCACTCTCTGTTTCTATGAGTTCAGTTTTTTTAGATTCCACATACAAGTGAGATCATGCAGTAGCTGTCTTTCTCTGTCTGACTCACTTCGTTTAGCCTAAAGCCTTCGAGGTCCATCCGTGTTGTCACATGGAGGATTTCCTTTTTTAATGGCTGAATAATATTCCATTGGGTCTGTCTGTCCGTCTGTCTGTCTCTCTCTCTCTCTCTCTCTCTCTCTCACACACACACACACACACACACACACATCATTTTCTTTATGCATTCACCTTTTGATAGACACTCAGGTTTTTTTGGTGTCTGGGCTATTGTGAATAATTCACAGGCACTTTCTAAAGTAATGTCAAGAGAGCTCAGTGCATATGAATCAGGATGCCCAGACAATGTCAAATCTATGGATTAATAAGGCCTCCAAGGTCCCCTCTGCCGTTATAGTCTGTAAATTCTGGGCTATTCTGGGCTATTCTAGTAAAATGGTCCTGGCGTTGCCAAGTGGAATCGTTTTGAAAAGTTTTCTTGTTTCATGACATCAAAGACTATGAGACCTAGAAGGAACCGGAGAGCCTTCAGGCCTGGTGTGTCACCGACGAAGGGAAACAGCCCCAGAGGAACGAAGTCATTTGCCCAGATTGCAAAGGAATCCTTGGTGATAAAGCCAGAAATAGAATGAGGGGCCTCTGCTGCCTCATCCTGCACTCACCCTCCCTCCCTCCCTCCACCTGTCTGTCCATCCACACCGTGCCATCTGTACATGGTCTCTACCCAACTCCCCGACCTGGCCTCGCTGCCCTCCTGTTGGAAGTAAGGTTTTGGCTTAAATGACTTCTCAACATTTGTCCCAAGAAGCTCTAGAAAGGGGAAATGGTAGTATGTCATCGCAGGCCTGGCGCCTTCAACTTGAAACATTCGTGCAAAAACACAGAAGGGAAGCTTCCCTCATTCGACTGGCCCCTCAAGTAGTGTAATTAAGAAAAGGACTAAGAATTAGAGAACACCCCCCCATCAGGCCAATGGGATAACTCAGTGTTTCAGACCAGTAGAGAGATTATTCATTGTTGGAAAATTAAATGTGTTATGGAGAACGCATCAGCAGGCGGTGTCCTGTGCTGGGACCGGTTCTTACAGGCAGTGACGGGTGCTCCATCCTCAGTTTGTAGGTGGGATACTTGCTAGCTGGTTACTGTATTGAAAGACACTGTTCTCTTTAAGCCTGAAAGATAGAGTGAAAGGACTTTAAATATATATATTTGAGAGTTATATTTATGTATTTTTTTTAACATTTGGAGGACCTAATGAGCAACTCGAGCTCTCGGCCCATGAGTCTGTAGTTTAGTGTGTGTGGTTGTAATAGGATAATATAAAAATACCAAAGCCTGTCCTCTGCAGATAGATCATGAAATAATTTGACTGCGTGAATCAGGTCCGGGCTGGGGAGGACAATGTTCTGCTAAAGCGAGGTGGAGGAGAGAGAGCGGCTGGGACCCTAACTGCCCCAGTGGCGGGGTTGGAGGGCGGGGCCCAGCGGTGCGGATTTGACCGTCGTTCTGATGTCATGAGCCGTCACCTATCTGGCTAGGGATCTGTTACATCTGGAACACTGAGTCACCTCATTAAAAATGGAAAAGGTTAATAAAACAAGAATTGGTCATCTCTGGGCCAACGTCTGCCCTCGGGTTAAAGGAGTCCCTCACAGAGAGGGTGTGTGCTTGAGCTCTTGTAAGTCACCATAACGGATAATGAGGTGGACCCGTTACTTAAAATCTTCAGAATATGCTGTTTTCTGGGGCACTGGTTTTCTTGCCAACCAACCTTTTCAGGGAGTTATAATTAAAATAGTTCAGCTGAAGGGCCTAACTCCCCATCACTCAGTTGCTTTGTTAAGGACCTGATTGAGATTGTATCACACAAACAGAACTTTCTTCTATGGTTTTGAATGTAAATAGCAAACCCAATACAGAGAGAGAGAGAGAGAGAGAGAGAGAGGGAGGGAGAGAAGGAGAGAGGGAGAGAGAGAGAGGAGAGAGAGCGCGAAGAAACAGGATCTTTATAAAATAAATGGCAAGCATGTTTCAAGTGAAAGGTCCCTACAAGCTTACGGTGACAATGGACCTAAAAGCACTGGAAATCAAGTTTATCCAGAACAGTGTGGGACGAGCAGAAATGTGTAGACTGCCCCTGTGACTGACGGACACGCACTTACTGTTCTCCATAATAAAACACCTCGTACTAACGACAGCGCGCAGGGCTGACCGCTCGCCCAGCGCCGGTCACAGTGCCGGCACATGCTGATGGACACAGTCCTCCCCAGAACAGGGGAGGAAGCCGAAGCAAAGAGAAACGAAGTCCCTTGCGGAGGTCACAGGGCCGGTGGGCAGAACTGAAACGCAGCCGTCCAGACACTGTCACCTACAGACGCCAGCGTCTGATTTTAAGAGCCGTACCGACGGCTCCTCGAGCTTCACTGTACCGACATTTCTGCTTCAGAAACGTTTTACTCGGCGAGTTTATCGGGACAGGTCACGTTCAAACACAGTTGTCTTCAAGAAAGCCGGACCTCGCGGCCTTGGCAGTGGCTACTTTCGTGCTGACAGGAAGGAATCAGCGTCTTCTCCGTGAAGTCTGTGCTGGGGGCAGGGGGCATGGCCCAGGACACAGCCACGCTATCCCACGTGCAACGGTTGGTTCCCTGTCTGTCACCAGGGTCTGCTTGGGGGCCTGGCATCAGTAGGGACCTGCAGCGGAGATGGTGCACAACGTAAACCTCTGCCCCCAGGGCTGCCATGACCCAAGTGAGCCCCCGGCCCACGTCTGAATCCTGTTCCCCTTTGGGCAGATCTTCCCGGAGAGCCTGTGAGCACAGCGTGCACCCCGCCCCACCGCGGGCTGACAGTTGTGCAGTGTTCTTCCTTCCTGGCCGGTCAGCGAAAGGCCAGTTTATGGACCTGTGAGCTCGGTCCACGGTCACTCTGTCCCGCCGGGACTCCCCAGGGGCTTAGCTTTCTTCCAGGCAAGGACAGTGCACTGCCCTTTCCCCTTCAGTTCTTCAAGTCTCAGACTTGGACTTCTCATCGTCTTCTAGACGAAATCCTGATCCAGTCCCCTCCCACCAAATATAAAGTAGGGGACAGACCAAGGGTCACGTTCTCCTCACCTCTGTTCCTCCTCCCCACTTTGAAAGGCATTTTGATGCTGAGATGGACCTCCTGGGGTGTCTTCCCCTGGTACTGTCGTTCTCACAGCGCTGAGACCCCCAACTACCTGGAGATTTGGCAAAGGCAGTTTTTGAAGCATCCATAAGCCCGCCCCAACAGCTCCAGCACACTGGAGAAGCTCTCGGGAGTTATTATTTTTAGTAGCTGGACCCAGAAGATCTCGATGTGCACGAAGACCTCCCTGACCCTTGAGTGGGCAGCAGACTTAACTCAGCCTGAGGATAAGTGGGAATATGTGAGAGCCCTGGAGAGATTAGGCTTCTGCCCCGGAGGCAGCAATGGCCCACCTGGTCAGCTTGCGGAGACTTGGGCAGGCCTGTGACCTCTTGGTAGCTAGCCCTATTTATACAGAAGTCACTCGCATTTTTAGATGGCACCTGTACTCCTGCAGAAAGAAAGAAGTTCCTTCTCGGTACCAATGAGAACCCCCGGAAATGATCTAGAACCTTCTCAGTCTAACGTAAAGGACAGGGGGAGAGGAGAAACGGAATGAAACTTAAATCATTACCTTGAGTTTTCTCTTTCCACTGGGCCCCATGCAAAGCCATGGCGCTGTTGAGCACGCCACACCGGTGAGGCTGCGAGCTAAGCTAACATAGCACAGGCCTTGTTAGAATGAACTGTATGAAGCATTAATACTGAAAGAAAAGGAATCCTGTCTGCAGTTAGCCTTCAGTTTCTTAATCTGAAAACGTGTACAAACCAGTCTCTGGGGCCTGCACGGGGGCACCCGCGTTTCCCAGTGGCGCCTCCAGGCCCCGGGGTGGGAAGTCAGGCAGTTTAGCACTAACACGTCCACCTCCGCGTTCTTCTGTGCACTTAAGCAGTGGGATGAGATCGTCTCGAAATCGGTGCCCACTTGGAAGGGGTAAGAAGACATTGTCAGGAAAACGGAGCCATCATTCCCCGCACCCAGGGCCCCTGCGAGGCCGAACCCCGTGGGCCTTGTCCGCCCTGGGCGACACCGTCCTGCATCACATCAGATATGTCCACGTGCACCCAGATGCTACTTTAGGCTTCTTTTCTTTTCCCTTGCTGTAAACACTTAAAAGGAACTTTATCATTTGTTTCTGAAATTATCGGACTTGGAGAAACTCATGATTTCCCTCCCATCAGCATGCAGTTACAGTCAGAGGTTGAGGTCCCCACTTGGGCACTTGCTAACTATGTGGGTGACCATACCTGGGGGGTGGCTGGCTTGGCTGATCCTCCATAAACAGGGACAGGGGCTGTACTCACGGGGCTGGGAGGTTCACTGCGATGACCTCTTACACCAGGCCTGGCCCGAAGGAACATCTGGAAGATAGAGCAGTCACATTTAGGCTTGTGATCCGTTGGTTATAGGAAAACCCATAAGCCGAAAACAAGACTTGTGAATCCTAAGGTTAAAAATTCACGAAGGAGCCGTAACGTTGCATGTTTTCGATGTTTAATTAAACATAAATTTTGATTTGTTTTCAGTTTTTCTTTTGTATTTACACTCAGTAAAGTTTCTCTTATGGACCTTTAAAACACTCAGGGCTCTCTATGCCTAAGTCCCTCATGGGTAAAACAGCCTTGCCCCCAAAGGTTGAACTTGGTGAAAAATTCAGGAGTATCGACCTTGTCTGAGTAACATCCAAAGTCTGTACTTGAGATGTAACATGTGGGTCCTTTCCAGTATACAAGTATGCACCATAGAGCTGTAGGACAGGCTTTTCCACAGTGTTCTAGAAAATGCACCCGAGTCTGAATTCTTGCACAGGTACCAATGCAGCTCACCTGCCACAGCCAGCCTCTGCGGGGTACAGCATGCACTCAGCCACTTTCCGAGTTTCCAAAACCAACATGCCTTTCTAGACTTGTTTTGGCTGTTTGGGGCGGGGGGGGGGGGGGGGCTTCTTTTTTAATTTGTTCGTTTGTTTTCGCATTTGGGCGGTATCCGTGTGATCGGGCTTCTCTTCATTTCCCACCAAAGACAATCAGTGACATCAGTGACGCATTCCAGTGACGTGGTGCTCTGCTGCCCTCCTGCCTTGTGGCTGGATGGTGCAGCCCAGTGTTGGTCGTGGGGCAGCTCCGCGGAGGTCTGTGCGTGCCATCTGGTTGCATTCGAGGACTCCCTACACGGCGGCGCCGGTACCCGTGGCTGCTGTGAGAGCCGGTGCCCCGGGTCCCAGGCGCACATCTCCCACGGCTCAGGGGTGGACCCTCGGCTTGTGGGTGGATCACGGATGGATGGCGTCTGGCACGTCGCAGCGCCACAGTGCATTGTAACGCGTTAGGTTCTCGGCTTGGGGTGGATTCAGAATTTTTTTCACACATTTGCCACTTCCCATTTTCCATTTGAAAAACAAAGAAAAGACAACTTTCCTTGAATTTTCCCAAAGGCTTGAGGCTTGGGTTTTTTCCTTGTAAAGCTGTGTCACTTAAAAGGTCAGTAGAAATTGGACCCAGTGAGTCTTGAAGACCCCCACAACCAGCATATATACCTCAAAGATCACTTCAGGAAGTTCAGTGGAAGCTGCCTCTGGCACGAGGTCTGTGGTTAACTCCGGTTGTGCTCACTTGCAGACGTGGGCTCTCCCACCTTTCCCGTGTTCTCTTCTTTCATAAACAATTTGTTTGAAAGGTTTGCTTTTTTCGCTCTGAAAAGTTGGCAATAAAGAAGGGGTAAATTAGGTCTAATCTACTACTGGGCATTACCCCTGCATTAGCAGACACATCACAAGACACTGACATTTGGTTGGATGTGAAATGACTTTTTCATAGCGTGACTTGCACGTGGTATATTTATATCAAGTTCCATGTACAACTAAGTCATGCCGTGCTACTAGGAGCATTCGCTCTAGCCAGTAGCCACATATTCCGGAGATACAGTTATAGATGAAAGCTAAGGAAAAAAGAAAGAAAAAAAGGCACATTTAAGGGCCCAAAGCGAAGTTCTTTTCTGTTGGCCTTTTCATTTTTTAAAGGAACACAACTGAGTTAATCTGCCAACTCCCTGGACCCCTATAAAGCGAGTTAATGACAATACTTTAGTTTGGTACTTCCATGATTGACAGATACTCAGGTTCCATTAAAGCAAGTATTGACTGAAACTCAGACTGTTATTGAAACCTTTCTGTGTACTTTCATATACTGAAATGGCCGACATTTGAGATTCCATTTGTTTGTTTTTGTTTGTTTGGTTTGGTTTGGGTTTGTGTTCACCATGGCTTAGAGGTCAGTCTCCTGGTCATTTGAAATAAAAAGCAAATATCTGACATAAGTAAGTTCTTACGTGCTGTGTACATTTGGGCCCTTTTTCGGTTTGTTCCTGGTATCACCATATTACTTACTTCTGAAGTGGTTTTATGATACTTTCAATTCGCTCATTTTAAAGAGCTGAGGAGAAACACCCATCGTCACATCTTGGTGATCATTTTCAGTATCACTAACAGGGTGCAGCCCGAGTTTCAGAAATGAAGCCGAGAGCTCTGAGCCTGAGGAAGTGTGAGAGGACTTGGGAACCGAACTGACCCGGCCTCACCTCTGACCCCGGCCACCTACCGGGGGCGTGTCAGGGTCCCCATCTGTGGAACGAGCTCAGTGAGACCTGCCTTGCTGGGGTGTGAGGATTAGCTGGCACAGCCTGCGGGGGTGGCTGGTGGCCCTAGCAGCGAGCTGACCACCTGATTGGACCTGCTCTGGATCCGATTAGCCTCTCAAGCTCAGTGTCCTCAGGTGCAGAATCAGGAAGGTGAATCCCTGGTCTCGGGGCAGTCCTGTGCAGTTTGAATCACGTAGCACGTTTGATGACAGCGTCGTGCCGGGCACAGAGGTGCCCCTTCAGTCTTGACTGTTACTTGAGCACATGCCCTGGACGCGAGTTGGACCCTTTCCCTCATGCCGTACCTAACCCTTCCCGGGGGAAACTACTAGAATTCTGCCCAAGTGGGAGCCAAATACTTGCCATTGCCAAGTTACTTTTCAAAAAAAAAACTTTTCTGGCAGATTCAGCATATAATACAATAGGTACTTTTTTCTTTTTTTTTCTTCTACCTTACCTATTATTAACCCCAAACACTGAATCTCTGAACTGAGTTCAACAGTTTATTTCTATCGAAGCAAAACCCTACTGCCCTGCTTCATTAGACGGGGGTGGTCTTTTCCAAACTCAGATCATCTCAAAATGTAGTTGTTTCTTACCTGAACATTTGCATTCATGCTGCTGGGGGACCTAGCAAGATTCTCAGCATCTAGAAGCTTCCACTGGGTCTTCTATAAGATGGGAATAGTAATATGAGCTCTGTCTACTAAATAGGGTCGTTTTGGACGAGTTGAGATAATATATATCAAGATGCTCTGCAAACAGTCTATCAGATAAGAGAATTATACTAGATATGTAATTAGGTAATAGAAATATTTATTTTAATTATTACTGTATGTATTGTACAAAAACCTGAGGGATCTTAAATAAAGTATTATTGGTTTCTTGAAGGTAGATTTCATCTCATCAAGGTTTTGGGAATTGATAAGAAGAAAATTATAGAGAAAAAATATTAAGGTATTTAAATCAGCCTTCACTGTGAACCCATACTTTTAGGAATTTTACCTGTTCCAGTTAGAGTCTTACTATTTTCTTTACCTACTCCTGTATATACCCTGTAAGCATTTCGAGACAAAAAGCAGCAGCCTTGACAGCTAAGAGCTGAGTTTTCTTTGGACACCCCTTCCTTTGCCAAACGAAACGCGGTTCACGCTGTGCTGCTAAGATTCCATTTTCTTTCGATGAAAGGCTTGTGACGCTCATGAGATCGTTGTGCAACGGGCTTTGCCCTTATTCATCCTTTTTAGTTGTTTTTGCCCGTGGCTTTTTATATATGCTGCTTGCCTGAGATTTCGGGATTAGATTTCAGGGAGGTGAAATGTCACACCATTGAGCCTTCGTGCCAGTTTCTCAGAATGAGTCAGGACTGCAGCTGCTCGGAGGTGACAATCTTTCAAGGCTCCAGAGGCCGGCTTGTTGTCCTGTTCCCTCGCAGACATGCTGCTGGGAGCAGGTTGGGAGATCCTCGCTCTGTTCTGTGGGTGATTCAGCCAGTCTGAAAATAAATAGGTAGTTGAGGGCAGGGAGAAAGAACTGGAAAATGCTGGAATTTGAGTGTCACTCCGGGGAGCTGCTGTGTTGAATCCTGTGCCCTGGGCCAGGGAGTGGCCAGTCCCGTGGAAAGACCACTGGCCTGGAGTCTAGGTTCGGGCTCCAGCTGGCTCTTTGAAACTCAGCAGCCCACAGCTCCTCCCAGAGCCTCAGTTTCCTCATCTGGACAGAGAGGAGAGAGAGGGTGGGGGAGGATTTGAAGATCCTTATCAGCTTTTAAAAGCACAATTTGTTATCTGTAGGAGTGATTGCACCTTCCATCCATCAGGTTCTCACCTGGAAAAGAAGAGCCCGGGGCTCTGTCGCTGGGCCAACCTAGGGCGACAGCCGTCCAGGACCCGGGAGGTAGGGGAGGGCCAGACAGAGGAAGAAGTGGGGGGCTGGGGGGTGTGCATCTCCTCCTTCCCCAAGCTGGAGAAAGGAAGAAAGAAAGATCCACGGCAGAGGGACGGGAAATCACCCAACTAGATTTCCCATGGCTTTGGCATTAAAAAAAACAAAAGACGTCCTTATACCCATAAAGTGCTCAATTGTGCAAGCCACAGAGCCCCAACATGGCCAACTTCCTGAAGCTGGCCGGTCGGGGACCCCGGTGTTCATTGCTCAGACATCTAGAAAAGATGGCGCGGGCCCTGTTGACTGAGTTGTCGGAGGTTCCTGAGCGAGGCCAGCCCCTCCCAGGCCTCCTCAAGCACTATGGGCCGCTCTTCATTACCTGCCCTACCTATCTTCACAATCTAGCCACAAACAGCTTTGGTTGACCACACCACTTCCCTATTGAAAGCTAATACTGTTTGACTCGTTCCGTGTTACTAACCTGAAGCCAAAGAAAACAAGCTGGAGAGCGAGCAGCTTGTACGGGGCTTGGAGAGCTCGGCGGCCTCGCTTTCGAAACCCCATACAGTAGCTTTACTATCCCTCTTCGCTGCAGCTGCAGAGAAAATGAAGGAAGCAGAAGTGGTAAAAAAAAAAAAAAAAAAGGTTGGGGGTGGGGAAGAGACCGGGAAGGGAGTGGGGTGGGGGCCGCCCTCAGGCTGGGAAAGACTCAGGGTGGGCTGCGGGCTCTCCGGCTGGGCTGAGCCCCTGCCCTTGCACGCCCGTATTCACACAGCACAGGGACCGGCTGTGGCACTCCGAGGGGAGGAAGTTCAGAGCACTCGTGGCGAAGGCGGTGCTCCTACTGCCTGCCCAGCAGAGGGGAGCTGGGAGGCTGCGTCCCAGCAAGCCAGCCTTCCAGAGAAAGGGGACGGCCTGCAGCTGTGAGATCTGGAAAGGACTCGGACAGGACAGTGAGGCCAGGGTTTGCGAGGGAGCTATGGACAGCCTTCTCGTCCTTCGTCCCCTGACTGGCTCCGGTGTGGTCACCGGGATGGGTGGGGGCACTGGTATCGTGGAATAAATAGAACTTTCCCTGCTGATGTCACCTGGCAAGCAGGGGGACCTGACTTTTCCTCACTGCGCTGTGGCTCCTTGGGCGTCCCAGGCAGGTAGCCGCTTGCCCTTTCAGGTCACTGGTGGAAGAGCACTCGCCCCCCTCCCCACATGCTCCTTCTCAGGGGACAGAAGCCTGAGTGAGGCCATCACCCCCACCCGAGTGACCTGAAAGCACTGGCTCTGGGCGTGTGACGTAGGGCTAATGGCCTGTTGCGAGCCGCTCCTCGGAACTGTGAGCTCTCTGACAGCTCTCAGGAGCCGTGAGTGGCCAGGGTGCCACGTACTTTTGTACCAGCCAGGGCCTGCTCAGCCACCTCTTAAAGGACTTTGGCTGGCCTCTCCGTCTCCTGCTCCCATAAGGCCAGCCCAGAATTCGGCTGGCATTTGTGACACAAGGGATGGGAATCAGATGCGGCAGCCCAGCTGCTGGGCAGGGCCCTGAGCCCAGTGGGCAGGGCTTTCCGCGAAGGGAGGGAAGGTCCTTACTCCTGTCAGAAGTACAGAGGGGTAGACACCATCCCACACGCTGCCGGGTGCACCCCAGACTGAGTCTGGCCCAGGAACAGGGGGGTTATGCCTTCATTCGCTCATTCTCCCAGCTCTCCTGGGGTGCACCCCCCTTGGGAGGACTCTCAGTTTACCCCGGTCCTGCCTGCACACGCGCAGCACCCCTGCCAGTTATGTGTGGTATGCGCCGGTGCGGAGCGCGTGGCGCCCTGCCGGAGGTCCGGGGCCTGCGGACGCAGGAATGCGGGCAGAGTGGCGCGGGGCAGCAGGTGCGGTCCGGGCCTCTGGGCTCCTTTTCTCCTTTCCCCGACCCCGCCCGCAAACCCTGCCCTTTATTCAGAGCCCGGCGTCCTGGGGCAGAGCTGCCCGGGCGCGCGAGTCCAGTTACCGGCAGTTACCACTCTCGGGTCACTCGTTAACCACCCTCCAGCGGGGTTTGCTGGAGACAGGCCCTCCTGGGCAGGGTTGATAATAGCTGGAATTACAGGCTGCTGGAGAAAGATTCTTGAACTTGTGAGCTGTCTGCACCCTTCCGCGGAGCTTGCCTCCCCACCCCTCCCTGGGAGCCACCTCTGGGCAAGAGGAAAAGGGGTCAGGCTGGTTCTCTGCCCTAAGCTGCAATTACCTCCCTGGTCAGCAGACAGAAACAGGAGGTAACCAGTGGCACCCAAGCCTGCAGAGTTGGACCCCTCTGCTCCTGGGGAGGCCCAGGTCTCAAAAAGCTCATGTGTGAGCGCAGCACGCCGCTGTCTGCTACCATTTGTCTTCAACTGCGGGGAGCTCGGTGCTGCTTCTGTGTTTGTTCTGTGAATGGGGCAGGGGGGGTCGTGGTTGGGGGAGGGATGGGGACGTCACCGGAAGCGTCGGTAGTTGTTCTCGCCGTGGCCCAGCTGGCTTTGCTTCCCCTTTACAGCGCCTCCTCCATCTTTCCTTCGATGCTTGTGTCTAGCAGTCATGCCTTAGCCCCGTCGTCAGGGCAACTGGGGGGTGCTGCACGTGAGTCCCGCGCACTCGTTTAACTTCACCTGGGACTCTTTCCCACGAAACGCCATCAGCTCAGTTAGGAGATTTTTCCTCCACAAGTAGTTTCATTTTTATTTTTTTTTTTCTGAGCCTGCTACAGTTTCGTTTCAACTGAAACCTTTTAGTTCAAGCTTCTTTTGCCCCAAATGAATTCTGATTTCCTACAATTAAATGGCGGACAGTTGGATAACACCAATCATGAAGGACTGAGTACTCAGTCAGTCAGCTGGTCATTCAGACAATATGTAGTGAGCCTACTATGTGTCAGGTGCTCTTATGGGTGCCAGGGACACCGCTGTGAAGAAAACAGACAAAATCCCACCCTCATGGACCTGATAGTCCCAGGAGCACAAAGAGGCCGTAGTAACATTCTCTAGTGCTATGCAGAAACCAAAGCGAAAGGCTAGGGGTTGGTCGGGTAGGGGACATTTTGCAACTTACAATAGGCTGTTCAGGAAGTCGTCAGGGAGAAGATGGAATTTCAGAAAGACTTGAAGGACAGGAGGGATCCGGCCTACAGGTTTCTGTGGAAAGAATGTCCTGGGCAGAGGAAACTGCAAGTGCAAAGGCCCTGAGGCAGGTGTGTAGCACCAGCAGCAAGGTGACCAGTGTGGCTGGAGCAGCCTGGGGAATTCACATCATCTGCCTTCCGGCTTCAGGTAAGAGAATTCACCTTAGAAGGCAGGCCCAGCAAAACAGCAGCCTGACCTTGAAAGCATGCACTTAACGCCACGCGAGGGGCCACTGCAGGACAGTGGCTTAGGAAGACTCAGGACAGAAAACAACGGTACTTTCCTGTTTCATATCGTGCATGTGTTCAGCCTAGTCTCACAGGGCTAAATCCGAGGTGTCTGTAGGCTGACAGACCGTTGTTTTCTGTCCCATTTCAAACGAGCCATCTGTGGGCAGCCCCAGTATAGGCAGACTTGGTGACCACTCACTCACCTGTCCCCCCCTGCAAGAGAAACAAAGCTCTTCCCAAACCAAAAACACCGCTGTCCCTGTTGGTGACTCTCCTGGGGTAAGTCATCGTGTCCCTAGGACCCCTACGCCAACGCACGTTACCTAGGAGGGGGCGGCTCCCTAGTGCGTCTGCCCCACTGGCTGGCTGTGCTGTACCTGCCTGAAGGAGGTAGGACGGGTTGAGTGACGAGGCGGAGCCCTGCCCGGGGCACGTGGATGGGGACGGAGGGCGCAGACAGCTTCCCAGGGAGGGTGAGGAGCACTGACCTCGAGCATGCAGTCCTCTGGCCACTGATGGGAGGCGCTGGGCAGGGGACCAGACGGCACCGCTGTTGTCTCAGCAGCAGGAGCAGCAGGGGAAGGAGGCCCTGGCCGGGGGTTTAGCTGAGCGGCCCTTCCCCGGCTGTAGCCCAACAACTTCCCAGCAGGCTGAGGTACGTTGAATGGCCCCCCTCCGCCTGGACACTGCCTCTGGGACGTAATGGGGCAGGGACAGAACAGAACGGTAAACAAGCAGGAAAGGCTAAGTGAAGGCTTGAGGAGACAGAGGAGGGGACCCATGAAAGCTGGCTTCCAAGGTCACTGTGAGCCGTCCAAAAGGCCACTGATGAAAGAGGTGGGCAGAGGGAGAGAGAATTCTCCGGATGTGCCGCACATTTGCTGGCCGCCACCAGCAGGTAAGGCAGGCCGGGGAGAACCCTGCGGGGGTCAAGGCAGAGCTCTGAGCACCAGTGTGACAGCTGGGGTTGGGACTGGCTCCCAAAGGCCAGGTTATCTACCTGAAAAAAAAAAAAGAAAAGAAAACAAACAACTTCGAGCAGCCTAATGTGACATGAAGTTGTCCACGAAAGCCTGTGGTTAGAGTTGTCCAGCAGGAACCCGCGAGCAGCTAATCGCTGCAGAAGTAATTGCTGTGAGTGCTTTTAGAGCCCCTCGGAGCAGTCCGTCTCAGTCCATTAATTCCAGGCTTCCAGATAAGCAGGCTGGGCAGTGAAGGGACTTGCTCTTGTCCACAGGAGTGTTGGGTGGAAAAACAGATTTGGAAGGGAGCGTTCTTAACACCAGACTGGCAGTCACATTTCCCCAGTGCCATGCCATTCCCTTAGGGGACAAAAGGATGTGGCGTCTGCATTAACGCCCCCGTCCTTGTGGGGGGCTCAGCAGTCTAACTGCTGCATTGTTGAAATGGAATAGTAGGTCCTACATCATCTTTCCTGCTATTCCCCAAGTCCCTCCTTCGATGGCAGGGCGGGAATGACTTCCCACTTGAGAATCCTTTTAGATCAGCCTGATGGTCGTGACCATGACTCACTGTCTCATCTCAGTGATAGAGAGAGACAGTCGCCACCCACCTCTCTGCAGGGCAGGCTTTTGGCATTTTCAGCTGCTTTTTCTACATCAAAGAATTTTTTAAATTTAAGAAAAAGACCAATAGTTATCACCAAAACAGAGTCACCACTCAGTGCCCATGGACATTTAGTCTAAACACAGTTCTGGTCTATCTGATGTTTTAGTTTCCAGCCCACAGCAACTTAGAAGCACGCTGTAGGCACACACACCATAGGGAGAAGTGGCTCTGTCACAGTCCCACTCCCAGCATGTCACTCGGGTCACCACAGCATCAGCTCGTCGTTAGCAGGAATCTACACTCTCGGAGCCCACCCTAGACCTGCCATGCCAGACAGCCGGTGGCTCTGCTGCCGTGAGGGGACTGTGAGAGACAGCTCTCCACCACGGGTCACAGCTCAGCGCTGGCTCTTGAATTCTAAGAGCAAGTGGGCACAACAGTGAGATTGTAAGGGCAGAGACGACAATTTCTTAAAGTGCCCTAGGGTCCCCTGTGATCTACAGCTGGGCAACACTGTGCCTCTCCTCTCCTCATTTGGTGTTTGCAGGATTTGGTATTTCTAGGTGCATCGAGCGTGAGGCAGGGGAGAGGTTGAGGCAGTGGGCATGTTTTCAGGCCTGCACTCTTGCTCTCATTGGCTGTGTGACATTGGGTAAATGACGTAACTTCTCTGAACTTCACTTCCTACACATCAGTTAAAACAGAAGGCTGATTTTTCTGGCCCTTCAATTCTAAAGTACTCCAACTTTGTGCTATTCTCTTAATAATATGGGAAGAGATGGGGGGAAAGTTAAGCTACTTAAGTTTATAGAACATTGGGTGATATGTAAACATGTATTAATATATACAGAGGGAGCCAAAAACATGTACACACATTTTAAGAAAGGAAAAAACTGCAATTAAAATTGTAACACTCTATATATCCCTGTAACAAAAGACGAATACAAGTCCTGTTTGACTTCTGCCATTACGGAAGGTGCTCAAAGTGGTCACCATCAGCCTCCAGACACTTGTAATGACAGTGAACTCCTGCTTGAGCAGCGTTGACCCAAGTGCCCACTTGTATCACTGCACATGCCGTTTCAGTTTCTTCCCAAAGTACCACCTGTGTAGCCGGTTTTCTGCAATATGCCATGTCCTTTAAGGTCCCCTATAGGTAGAAGTGAAAGGGGTGTTAAGTCAGGAGAATGTGGGGGAAACTCAGCTGCACCTCTTCGTCCTGTCCATTCTCTTAGCAAATGGTCTTGTGCTTCTCCCACGACGACCGAGCTTCCACCGTTCTCTTTGACAGTCCTGCCTGTCACATGGTGACACCAGCATTCATTTGATTAACGCCATCTTTTGAGTGAATGTCATACTACACATGGCTACCGTAATTCAATTCAACTTTGAAAAGTAATACATAGGTAACAGCTCTTAAAATGTGTGTACATTTTTTAGCACCCCTGGTATAATATGTATCCTAGTATATATGAACTTACACATCGTGCATCTCTATTGTGTTTTATATTACAGTATGTATTGTACATACAGCATACACACACTATATAATATGAAACAATATTGCCCAACTTTAAACTAGCCAGCAGATGGATAGGTTTGCAGTGAAGAGGGTGGATTTCAACCCCTTTGGTTGGCGGCAGTGTGCGGACAACTCAGTGAGGTGTCATAACCGCACGGTGGCAAGTGCACAAACTTAAGTGTCAGGCTGACGACAGCTCTGAGGGCCATTCCAGAAAAGGAGTTCCAAAATTGCTTTGAAGGGTGGACGAGGCGCTGGCGTCAGTGCACAGCTTCCCAAGGGGAGTCGTTGGAAGGGGACCATAGTGATATTCAGCCGTGACGCGTGCCGCACTTCTGCTAGGACACGTCCGTGAAATGAATTGTCCCCCCTCGTACACAGACACGTGGGTAGATAGGTCCCTTTTCGGTGTTATCATTTCGCATGGCCTTTTCTCAATTACTCGCCATGGGAATGCTTTGTGTGTAGACCGTTCTCATTTTCTGCTGCGTGTATCAGGGACACTAGTTCACCTGTCTCAGAAGCATGAATGAACATGGTGACCGCCAGGAAGTTGTCCTCGCTAGCCAGACCTTCCCAGGAGAAGGTTACATGTCAGCTTCTTCTCTTTTCTTCGATAGAAGGTCGTATACCTTCTTTCGCAGATCCACAATGATTTCTTGAACAAGCCAGTTTAGGTTTTGGTGAGCTATGCATGCCCACTCAGTCTAGTTTTCATGGCGGAAACCGGGAGGCTGGTCCCATTACCTGTCACAAATATTACAACGTGTAGGGGGCCATGGGGGCAGCTGTTCTAGAAAGCTACAGGATGTATGTCTTTGGAATGAAGACATAAAATTTAGCAGATGGGATTAATTTATTTTTATTCTTTCTTTTTCTGTTGGCTTTTTAGGACTCTGCATAAAAATAAAATGCTAATCAAGTACTTTTTTTCAAAACAATCTAAAAATGGTGATAGAGAAACCCAAGTTAGTACCCTTTTCCACCCTGCCTGAGATCAGCGTGGAATCTCGAGGCGGCCAGTGCTTTAAGGACCGCCGCGTGAGCACTCACCGTTCACTTCCTGCGTGCTCAGAAGCCAGGCCGCCAGCGCGGGGTGTGCGGCGCCCCGAAATTTCACCAGATGCTTGAGCCAGAGTCGAGGTCCCTGTTGCCCTCTGAGGCCCAGAACTCAGTACGAAAGAAGAAAAGTGCTGTGGATAGTGGACAGTTTCCATTCTCCTGTATTTAAAATGCAAGGGGGGCAAACTGACACTTTCATTACACCCAGATACAGGAGACGGGAGACGTAAAGCATTCATTTTCCCCAGCTTTGCAAGTTTATATTGGAAGCTTCTATATTTCATACAAAATGTTGCTGTTTGGCACAAGAAGTCTGATGGTTTCAGAGAAAAAGAATTAGGTATTCCTCTGATCTCGCTAATAAGTGCATCATCTGAGCCACACCTTTACTGGGACAATGCTTTCTGTTTCCCCCGAGCCTTGGTGTTACAAGTCTCCAGCAGCCTTGCGGGGAAGGGGCACAAGACTCCCCCCAAAGGGTCATAGGGGTCTTACTCGAGGGGATGGCACATGGGCAGGGTGTAGAAGGAACCCTGCCCCCCACACTCCCGCCCCTGCATTAAACTCAGCCCCATGACTCTCAGGGCTTAGGAACAGCTTTGAGTGAAGAGTTGTTTTCTCGGGGAGCTATGCCCAAACATTCCGGCGAAAGCAGAGCGTCATCGCTTAATCTCTGTCAGTGACGATGACTTTGGCAGGTGGCAGCTGGTACAGACAGTGCTCACATGTTAAACCTTATTTTTTCAAAGCATAGGGCAGTGAGAGGGAACTAATCTAAAAAATAATCACCATCCTCTCACGTCGTGCCTGTCCACATTAGTGACTTACCTGAAATGACTGACTGTGCTTGGTTTCTTGGTGGCACATGGTCCCCAAGCTTGGTGGCTGAGGCTGAGGCTGATGGCCTTTCTTCAGAACGCGGAATGCGAAGGGCTCAGAAAGACCTCACACGCGACGTTCCCGTGGGTCACCCACGGTTCTTGGCACGGCGTTCTTCAAAAATGTCACTGGGTGCCCAAGGAAGGTGACGTTTGGAAATGGGCACAAAACCTGCTGGAAGTCTCTGCACCATTACTTCACCAACCGGCTTCTTTCTGAGGCAGTAGAATTTCCCAGAATCCTTCTTCCTGCCTTCTTCTCCCCTTGACTCCCAAAACCAGGTATTAGGCCATAGTAGGCACTTAAAGGGCTGACCTACTGTGCTTTGAATGGCTTTGGAGTTGGGATGGTTGGTGTTTCTACCAGAAAACGGTACGTTTTTGTTTGTTTTTTTTCAGTCTGATCATGTGTCACAAAGATAAGAGGAGGGAGGGGTCCCAGAAAGCTCCATCCAGAGACCTTGAATGACTCCATGATTGACTGAAATAGAATGTTCTAGAAAAAGACGTTTCTGCACTTCTGAGGGAAAGGGATGACAGGGGTTGTCCCGGGACCTGGCCTCACGGCCTTTCACCCGCAAGGCCAGTGCTTAAAATTCTCAGGTGGTGAGAGGCCTCCCCATGTGTGCCGGGCCTGCGTGACTCGGGCTGTTTGTGTCTGGGCCGAGTGTTGTGGGCTGCGGGGCTGAATCAGAGTCCAGATTTGCCTCGGTGACACATGAAAAGAGGGAGCGTTGCATTTGAACTGCACAAATATTATGCTTAAGTATTTTTCCTTATTTTGGAGCCAAGCAAGTCTTGTTCATGATAAAATCACTGCAGTATAGTGGCCCCTTTTTCTGGTCTGGAATTTGAGACCGTGTCAGCCGTGCCAAGGGGCCTGGCAGCAGGAAGAAACGGCAAGCCACGGAGATGTGGAACCATAATGCAAGTTATAAAATTGAATTTTATAATTGTAGCGATTGGGAGCCGGGCTCAAATGTCCTTATCCCACTCCCTCTCCCAACCCGGGCTCGGGGGACTGGAATCCAGGGACCCTCTCTCCAACTGCGGGTTGGGCCAGGGCATGTCAACGAGAACTTGACTGTGACAACAAGCAGACTGCCTGTCTCATCCTGTTTTGAGGCCACTGAACAATTGAGGGGGTTTGTGACGTTGGTCAGTGAATGTTTATGCAAACCCGGGGGTAAGGATGCAGCCTTGAGAGGGCGTGTTTGACTGTCAGGAGCTCAGGGCATCCAGTCTGCTTGACAGGCCTGAGTCTCTCGTTTAGGATTAAGGCCCTTAATTTAAGTGAGGAAAGTGGAGGTCCGACCCTCCTGGCCCCGCCGTGTGAGTCAGCTCCGCTCCCTGCACCCTGGTGACACTGACTTTGATGAGGAGCAAGGCACGGACACTTACTGTCTATACGGACACTTACTGTCTATACGGACACTTACTGTCTATACAGACACTTGAGGGGCCCACCGACCCACCTGGGGATCCTGAGGCCCCCAAGGAAGCTCCCCCAGTGTGCTGGTGGCATCCACCAGGCTCCAGTGGGCCCGGCCTGCTGGGAATCCCAGCCCAGGTGACGCCCAGGCTACTCCTTCCTGTCAGTCCCCTCTCAGCGGGTGCGCCTGGGACGTGGGCTTCGGGGGAGGAAGAATTCTCATGAAAAGCTTGAGAGGAAAGGGAGAGCCCGAGGGGCTGACGGGCTACGCAGTGCCCCGAATCTAACAGGAAACGCGGCCTCCCCGGTGCTGTGGGTTTGCAGCCACACCTCGCTTCCTGTGGGAGGGGTGTGCCCACTAAGCTCCAGGGCCCACTTTGCTGCCTCTGAAACCGGGGGCGTGGGGTGTGCAGCGGGGAGAGGCAGTTCCGATGCCACTGGGAGGGCACCTCTCCTGGCTGCCGTAACACATGGCCAGGGGCCAACGATTAATGTACCTCCTCTTCCTCCCGCCATCCCCCCCACCCCGCTCCTCAGCAGAGATGGGTGCAGAGGGTTGGGGTGGGTGTGGAGTCCGGACTGGGGGAATCACCCAGTGGCCTGTGTGACAGAAGGGGCCCCAGTCTGCTGTGGGCCAACCCGATGTGCAGACCTCCAGCAAATCCACGTTGGGGGTGAGGGGAGAGGAGGGGAAGGACAAGAAGACCCCAAATTTTAGCCAATCCACAATACGTTTTCTGATCTCTTCCCTCCCTCCTTCCCCACCTCCCCTCCCCTTCCCCTCCCCACCCCCTCCCCCCTCTCCCCACCCCCTCCCCACACTAGGACATCGTCAGAAACTAGATGATCAGAGCAAGCCTGGGAGCTTGTCCTTTTCTGAGCGGCTCAGTGAACTGGAGCAGCTGCGGCGCACGGCCATGAGGGTCAGCCCACACCACCCAGCCCCCACACCCAACCCTCGGGCCTCCCTGAACCACTCCACTGCCTTTAACCCTCAGCCTCAGAGTCAGATGCAGGGTAAGTACCTGGAGCCCACCTCCGCCTCGCCCTCGGGCAAAACGCCCCCAGACCCATCCCGGCTTCTCCTCCAAGCTCAAAGGGCGGCCACGACCAGCCGCCTGGAAGCTATTAGACCCGCATCTCAGGCAGCCCCACACCTTTCCAGTTAGCTCTGCATTGTCACAGGATGCCCAGGTCCGGGGGCAGTGCTGTACAGGATACGGAGAGAACATGGGCAGGTGGTGTAGATAATGTCTTGAATTTTTACTGGCTATGCTATGGTCTTACCTACCCATTAGGCTTGAAGACAGACAGACACACACACAC
Organism: Lyroderma lyra; assembly: GCA_004026885.1. NCBI lineage: Eukaryota > Metazoa > Chordata > Mammalia > Chiroptera > Megadermatidae > Lyroderma > Lyroderma lyra. The sequence continues at coordinate 81,964 of PVJL010004056.1, forward strand.
ACACACACACACACACACACACACAAGCAAGGTGCATGCAGGTCAGGATGGTTCAAGTTCTTATTGTCTTCAGATTATTTGTGGCATTTGTATCTAGTATCTGTCCTTTTGAAAATACGAAAGAAGAAAAGTAGCAATGTCTAGATGCCGTCACAGCAGAGAGATTATTTGCAACAAACAAATTTGTAATCAATAAAGAAGGTAGGTTACCCCCCACCTTCCACGTGCCCCCAGGGGGCTCGCTGACAATTTGCAAAAACCACTGTAAAATACAGTAACTGCATAAAACCCACTGTGCCAACTAGATAACGCACCAAGTTCATTTACACTGCAGGAACACTGACGTCAGTGCCTATTTGCTCTGTGATACCGTTTCGAATTTCCGAGGTGCAGTCGTTTCCTGGGTGCCACGCAGGACACAGCTGCGTGCAGTGTGGTCACCGTAAGAGTCCTTTCTCCAAGTCCCAGCCTGGTTTCTCTCAAAGGGAGAGTGAAGCAACACATCTGGCTGAGAAGGCAGGTGGCCAGTGGGGGCCGGGCTGCTTGCCCTCTCGGACAGCAGACACGAGCTCCCTGGGCATTCCCTGGACGTGGGCGTGTGGGATGTGCCAGCGTTCTGGGTCCCTTCGAGTTGGGGGCGGGCGATGGCTGGCTCTTGGGGGCAGCCCACCGTGGGCTTGGGGCGGCACAGAGCCTGCCGGGCCACGCCAGGAGCTCTCAGCGGGGTCTCGGGCAGTTCTTTCATTCGAGTGGAAAATTCCCACAGAAACCTTCCTGGGAGACACTCTGCACACACCTGGTGAGTGGCCCCTCTGTAGAGCAGCCCTTTTGCGTTGCAAACAGAAACCCGCGGCTTGGTTTTCGGGGGGCTGCCTCCCATTGAGAGTCTCAGGTATATTTAGGAAGAGGTCCCATGAAATCACCTGTTTCCTGGTGCTTCGTTATCATGAACACTGATGCAAAATATACATATAGATGTTTTTTAAATGCCAGAATGCAAGTGTGGATGTAAATTAGAGCCAATGGCATATTAAGTGAGAGAGATGGGCTTGGGGGTGAAAGGATACTTTCCTTCTAAATACCATAAAATTCTCAAGGAAAGTCCCTCATCTCGTGTGTAGGGCCATTTAAATGAACTCGTGTCATCGTTAGGACTCCATCTGTCGCATCCAGGGGGAGACTGTTTTCTTATTCCCTCGTTGCATCCCTGGCCATCTATACTATTAGGCTGATCAACCAGCCTGTCTTTTTCTCCTGATAGCACAACCAGAAATACTCAGCACTCTTAAGGGTGATGGAAAATGCAGCCACATGGTGGCCAAGTCGACACTGTCACCTTGAAGTCGGCTTTGTTTTGGGCAGTTTTGGTGAGGAGTGAATCAGCTCTGATGTCCCTCCTCATCAACTATGCTCTTTTCACCAGGAAGGAGAAGGGCCGTGCAGTGGGGTGGGGGTGAATTCAAGTCCTCAGCACTCAGCTGGCGGGGGCCCAGGCGTTGCCTGGACCCCGTGCCTCCGCTCTCTGGGACGCCATGTGCTCAGCTGAGTGTCAGGTTTAACCGGGAGCATCACCCTTGCTTGTTTCTTTTAAAACCTTTTTACTTCTGCGACATCGAAGCACGAACCACTCACTTTTAGAGGACCCTGGGGGCCCAGCTGCTACTCTGAAGAATGTGTTAACTGTGTTGCTGATGTTCCTTCTTTCCAAAATATGGTTTGCTCTCCAATGCTTCACTTGTAAAATTCCAAAAACAAATTTTAAAAGAGTTAAGTGTCCAAGGCAGTTTCACATAAAACTACTTTTCCCTTTTCTGTTTTAGTCTGTTTTGTTTTCTATGATAAAATGCTTCTTTACCCTAGTCTTGTTTTGAGGAGTAGACCGTTGGGGGTTTTAGCCCCCCCTGAAATTAGGAAGTTAGCAGGGATTGTAGTAAAGTCTCTTTTAGCCAGGACTTGGTGGTGTTCTGGACAGGTAGGAAAATGGTTATTTTCCAGGCTTAGCTCTCCAGCGTCTGCTAACATGTTAAGACGCTTTATATACGAGGGCCGTCCGGAAAAAATCCAGCCATAAATGACTGTTTTTCATGGCTGGACACTTTCCGGACAGCCCTCGTAAGAATTCAGCCCGTGTTTAGGGCTCCCTGGGAAATGGCAGCAGCGGTCATGAGGAGAATGTTCCACAGGGCGTCAGAGCACTGGTGTGTGAATGTTGGCAGCAGCTGGGGCCTTGAAAGATCGTGGGGCTCATGGGGGGCTGAGCGGCCGTATCTGGCTGGGACCTCACCGGGAGGGTCATACTTGTCCCCTTAACTTTATTGGTAGGAAATCGCGGGCATGGAATCGCTCCTGTTCACCTAGAAGCAGAGGTGTGTGAGAATCGCTCACTGTAGACACCTCAAGGGTACAGGTGGAGAACGGGGGCAGGTTGCTCTGCCACCAAACCACTGTTTATGTGTTGAGGTTTTAACTATAAAAGGGCTGAGGTTAATTTCAACTTCCTACTTTGCTGGGTCTTAGAATCGACGAGAAAGCCGTCTTGCCCTTTCGGCTACACCCACGTGCGAGTCAGGACACCACCGTGAACTTCTACGGCCGATTTTTGGGATTCCTTTTACACAGTCCAAAAAGAACCTGAGTCCTTTTAAAAGATGAAATGGGGCAGGTTCCACAAAGATAAGGCACTGATGTCAGTTCGGTCGCATCTCCTCTCGCTTAGCGCTGGCCGCAGGCGGCCGGAGCAGGTAGCACGAAGGCTCACGGCCTGACTTAGCAGACCCCCTGAGCCACAGTCGAGGCTGCGTAACCCCGACCCCTCCGGGTAGACGGAGGCGGGTGGTACCAGCTGGTGCAAGAAGCAGGGAAACGAAGCGGCCGGTTTGGTCGTACTTGCATGTGTTGCCCGAAACAACCAGGTACAAGGTTTAACTCCTTTTTATTTTGACCAGTTTTGATCTACCTTGGCACACGTCAGACTTTTGTGCACATTATTCCCTCTCGCCTCTGTCCTGTGGTGTATACGCCGAGCAGCTGACCCTCGGAGGTGGACAGTTGTCCAACGTCTCCACGCTCGTAAGCAGCAGGCCTGGACTCGCCCCAGGGGTTTCTGGCTTCGCAGCCGGGGCTCACGGGGTGGCAGGATCTCCTGGGCTCACGCTCTTGGGCCTGTGATCGGTTAGACACAGGGCTGACCAGTGTCGGGAAGCATTCCCGTGGCCAGCGGGGAGAGGGGGCAAGTGCAAGGCTCGTCCCTCATCCGGCAGTCCTGTCGTTAGATGTTGGCGAAAATGATAATGACTTCAGGGCCAGACGCCGAGGTGGGCAGCGTAATAAATCATCTCCTTTGGGGATGTGCACATTTGTCTTCAAAGATGGGGAGGAAAGAAAACAAGTCAGAATAGTGAATCTCTAAGCACGAGTGAATGAAGTGACAGTGGGAAACAAGGGGGCTCCCCAGCCACTCTTTGTTTACTGTTTTGGGGGAACAACCTGGCCTCCTCATACATAATAGCCTCTCTTGTGGGGCCCACCGGGACCAGAGCCTTCTTAGCATCCAAACCCAGGCAGCCTATGGGCGTGTGGGTGCCCCTCTTTGGGAGTCCTGTGTGGCCAAGGGGGACCCCTGCCTCTCAGACCATCTCCTCATACCTAGTCTTCCAAATGATGTGTGTTTTCATACTGATTTTCTCCAAAAGTTAAAGTTACTTTGGAAAGACCACATTCTTTGTGAAGCTTTTTGAGACACTGAATCGACTTGGCTGCTCAGCTGTACAGGGTTGTGTATCAGTCCTTATGGGAGGGATGAGGAAGGGGAAGTGAACCTTCCCGCTTTCCTGGAGGAGGAGCTACGTGAACCCCCTTTGCAGCCTTGAGGGGAAAATTCAAACTGCACAGCAAGTTTTCCCTTTCCTCCCCTTCCCCTGCCCTCCCCTCCCCTGCTCTTTTCTCTCCCTCCCTCCTCCTTCCTTTCTCTTCTCACAGTTCAAACCCAGAGTGGGGCTGGAGGCTGCTTGGTTGGTTTGGAATTAGAGACTCCAGTCAAACCCCACAAATGCTCCTGTGTACATCTATAAATGGTCACTTAATGGTTATACAAAGCAAACTATTCAGAGTGCTAGAAAGCAACGCATAAGACATGCTGTAAACATGAAAAGTGAATGCTTTATATCTAGCTCTTCCTTAGGTGTCGTGTGAGAGCCTTTGGAGGTCAAGAACATCAGAATCTTACACTGAAAAGGAGCTGGAGTCAGGTGTTCCCATGCATAAATTACAATAAATCAATGTAAGAAGGGAGGGAGGGATTGGGGGCAGAGAAGGGAGGGCGGGAGGAAGGCAGGCGGGCGGCTAAGGAAGGAAGGAAGGGGACAGTGGAGTGGGTGCCCGGGAGCGCCGGGGTGCGGGCTCTGACCAGCTGCTGGCGTGGCGGCCGCATCCCACTGCGCCTTCCCCCAGGCAGGCAGCGCGCTCCCGAGCCCCAGAAGGAGAAGCCCTTCCAAGGCAGGACCTGAGAGCTCAGTTACTGTTTCTGGTGCTCTTGGCGGGTGCAACATAAACTGTAAGTTTAAGGAGCATTTGAAAAGCTCATAATGGTGAATTACGTGGGACAATTCAGAAAAGGGGGAAGAAGAGTGGGGAGGAAGCTAAGTCTTTGCTTTCTTCTTTTGAAAAAGCCAGAAGGCCTTTGCTTCCTCGTGGGCCTGCAGCCTTTGTCACTTGAATCTAATGGGGTTCACGGGGTTCCATTCACTCCCTGGAGTTAATTCCCAGCGCTCGGAGTGGTAGCCAGCCCTCACGCCGACTCCCTGTGCCCGGTTGACGGGTAGGCACAGCTACCAACACACAGCTCCTTTGCACAGCACTGGTCAGATGCTGGAGTGCCTTTGCAAGCACCTCACAGCTAATACTTAATAAACCAGCCTCCCCAAGGGGCCGTCAACCTGGCAAGCTGTCAGCACCCCAGTAATCACAAACCACGTTTCCGAGGGGCAGCGTTTTCCGACCAGACGTTTTGGTGGTGGTGGTTCAAGGCGATCAGACCGTGTGGTTCCAGAGCGTGTTGTTATTGCCTTGAATTCAAAGAAAGCGGGGTTCACTTCAGGGCTTGAGCTCCCTGATAAAATATTTCCTTGCATGGAGTCGATAACGTCCTGAACTTCTCTTATTTTTGCAATCTGTGGGCCGACACACACACGGGTTTTGTTCAGAAGACTCAGTTTCTAACAAAGCGGTGGTTGGAACACTTACTTGATATTGACGGTCAAACAGCAGGAGCGTTAAGCGGAAAACCTCGTGGCCAGGAAACACCGCGGAGCGCGGTGACCGAGGATGAAGGTTCAACAGACAGACTGCCTTCACCCCAAACTGGCCTCTACCACGTACCGCTGTAGGACTGTTGGCCAGTTACTTCACCACAAAGCCTCCCTTCCTCATCTGTAAAATGGGAGGAATAGTTATACTTAGCGCTGCTGGGACTACTGTGATGCACGAAGCACTGGGCATTAAGCCAGCCCGAGAGTGAGACTTGGTGGTATGGGTCAACATCGACAGCACCAAGTCCAAGTGTATGGCTTCCTGTGGCAGCCAGAACAAATTAGTGCACACCTGGTGGCTTAGAAAACCAGAACTGTGTTCTCTCACAGTTCTGGAAGCAAGAAGTCCAAAACAGAGGCATCAGCAGGGCGCTCCTTGCTTCTCCCAGCCTTTGGTGGCTCCACGCGTCCCTTGGTTTGTGGCCGCATCACTAACCTCTGCCTCTGTCTCCACATGGCCTTCTTCTGTATCATCTCCTCTTCTGCCCCTGACCAGGACACTTGTCACTGAGGTTAGGCCCCACCCAGTTAACCCTTCACTTAATGACAGCCGCAAAGACCCTTTCTCCAAATAAGGTCACAGGCGCACTTGCGTGGGTCAGACCATGGACAGACACAGCTCTGGGAAGGGGGCCACCAGGCTACCCGTGACACCAAGATAGAAAGGACAGGGAGCACAGCAGACTCCGTGTCTCACGCTTGAGTCTCAGTCGTCTCTCCGGCTACCATCGTGGCGGCCCATGATTTGCGGGAGCTCAGCATCATGGCACTGTCATTTCCCAGCCAGGAGAATGTATGACTTCTTTTTTCCTAGATGAGGTCAAACCTTTCTTAATATTTTCGAGAGCACCTATGCAGATGGAATCAAAGGGCCCTGTGGTAGAAGAAGGAGAACATGTTGGGAGCGAAGCAGACCAGCACCCAGGGGACCTGGTGCCTCCTGCCCTAGCCCCCCAAAGCTTGTGAGATCAGGGATGGTAGTAAGCACAGGGACAGAAGATGACAGGAAGGCCACAGCCAGCCCGTGGGATGGACTCAATAATCTGGCCTCCCGGAACTAGGCAAACCGTTGTTGTTTGGAACAAGCTGTCTTTTACTTATTACCTATTTACTTTTTTCTGAAGTGGCTTTGTTGCAAAGCATGGTTGACCAGACACCCATTTTGAAGGGCTGGTGATTCATTTTGCATGTCTCCTCTTCCAAATTTACAAATCGTCCAAACATAGCCTTTCACATTTGGATATTTAAAAAAAGAAACATAGACTGCAGCCATGAAGTAGTATCAAAGTTTACCAAAAGTTTGTACCAGGAGAAGAACAAATAGTATATGTTAATACCAAAAAAAAAAAAGCTCTGGTTAGAAAGCTACTGTGTTTTCTGGTGGGTAGTTGTCCAAACCGAGTTGGTTTTACTCATTCACATTATGTTTCCTGACATCATGGAATAGAAATGCAAGCCCACTGTAATTCAGCTATTTTGGGGCTCTTTAAAAATTCACCATGTGTGATTTAAATAATGCTGAGGTACTGGAATTATTTCTGTCTTTTCTTATTTCTCTCTGGCCCCCAGAGTCCCAGAGCCCAACTTTTAGGGGAAAATACACCGAAACAGAGGGGTTTTCTGGCCTCAGTTGTCAAGAGCCTCCCCCCTGGATGTTTGTATTATATTTTCACATTTTACTTGCAAAGCCTTAGCTCCACAGAAGCTTTCTTGTTACTGAACAATTGCCTTCAAAGTGGTAGAACACCCCCATTGTTAGGGAGATTAAAGATACAGATTGCAAAATGCCTGTGAATAAAATCCTCGCAGGCCAACCCAGGCTCTTTGCGTAGACTTTTCTTCCATAATCTCTTTCTGGCAGAACATGGAAAGTTTTGACAGCAGAGATCCAGTTACCAACCACAGTAAATAAAACAAAATAATAATTTTTTAAAATGGTATAGAACTCTCCCTAAAAACAGACATTGGCCAGCCATGTTTATTTTCTGTTTTTCAGTGTACTCCCGTGGATCGATAGGGAAAAAAGCCATTCTTATGCAGTCGACGTTTGATTATTAAGCTGTGGGACATCTTCAGCTTGTTAGCCAGCTCAGGCCCTCCTAAAGGGCTTGGAATGTAACATTTATGTCTAAGAGAAATGAGGGTTTTCAAGAGAAAGCAGAACCATGACCCAAGTCCCTGGACGAGCCAGCGGCAGGACAGGTTGGGTAGAAAACAGTCACTTCCTTCAGACACAGGCTCAAGGGCCTGGCCGGTTAACGAGGTTCGAGCCCAGTCCTTTCTGGAAGCATAAAGAGGGTGCGCTGTGATCCTCCAGCTCCGGGGTTTGGGTGTGACCTTGCTGGTGCCCTTGCAGCAGAGCATCCCTGGGGAAATCCTGTAGGTCAGGCTTCGGAGGGGCCTCGAGCGTGTTAGCACTTTCGTGGGTGTCAGCAGCTCACCCGCCCCCAATCTGTAACGTGCTGGTCCCCTCAGTGGAAGAAGTCACTTTACCCCACAGCCTTATGTGTCCATCCGGAGACATCCCTGGGCCGGCTCCAAGACCCAGAAACTTCTGCGATGGATTCCTCCTTCCGTCTTGGGAAGGGCGTACTTAGGTCTTCTTTAAGAGAACATCTCGAGGGCGAAAGGGAGGGAGCAGTAATCGGACAGCGATGGCACTGCTTGGAGCTGCAGGTCACACAGGGGAAGCGAACATGGTTGTTTTATGAAGTCTCCCGGGGTTACTGCGCTGTTGTGGCCACTCACACTCCATTAGTGCATCTCTCTGCACATATCAGGTGGCAAATTATATGATGATAAAGTTATTAAAATATCTGTAAAAGTCAGCACAAGCTCAAGGGCTCGACTTGGCGTTTTTGCCCGTTAAGTGGTTTATTTAGATCGCTCCTCTCAAGGCCTGTTCGTCTTCATCTGCACGCTGTTGTAAATGGCCCGCGGTGCGGAGCCACCGTAATGGCCTGAGTTTGAAGCCGCGCTTCTGTGGGTCGTCCAGGAGAGCTGGTACCTTCCGGAGGGAACCCAGAAGTCTTTGAAGCGGGCACTTCTTCCCACCCCCCTCCACCCCCGTAAAATTGCAACATGTGTTTGTGATGGCATCTCTTCCTGGGTTGTTTTTGGAGCAGCTGCTGCAGTGAGACAATGGCACACGTTTCCCAGAAGCAGTCCCAGAGGAAGTACAGTGTACGGAGGGGACTGCTGCTGTGGGCTCACCGAACCCACCACCAGCGCCCGTGAGCTGCCGCCCTGGTCCTGAAGGTCCCACTTGCTGGGCAGCCATGGGACCCGGCACTGTGTTCTTTCCTACCTGGTCCCAGGCCCCTTGTCTGTCCCGTCAGGCTTACCCAGGCAAGTCTTTAACATTCTGTAATTCTGGGTACTGCCTTTCCCGGGGACTAAGGGTAGCATCCCCCATTCTCGGGGAAGCCGGCAAGGATGTCCCAGAGCCCCCTCACTCCGCTGTCCCTGATTAAAAGGCTCTCATTTTTTCATAATATTTTTGCCATGTGGCTGGGTTTTCTGAGCCACCATGCTCGTACGTTGCTAGATGAGAGGAGTCATTGCTCAGACATGGATCTGTTTAATATGATTTTCCACAAATTACAAAGCATGACTTTCAAATTGAATTTGTGCAGAATCACAGATGGCCGGTTGAGGTGGAAGGCAGCGAAAATCTGGTGATTCTTACTCCGGAATCTCTTCCCGGTGGAGAGAGATTTGCCTCTTTCACACCTTTGGGGAGGGTGGTCAGCGGAGAGATGCGTTAGAGGGTCTCCAGGGAATCCTCCTCTTTTTCATAGTTTCTCCCTGGTCATTCGTGGCTCCCTCAGAGGGGGACACAGCGGCTGGCGATGACAGGGCAGAACACCAGTGCTTCTGTGCACCCATGCCACCAGTCAGCGTAGAGCGGTCCCTCCCACCACAGCCGCAGAAGGGACTCGGAAAAAACGTGGCGGCCCCCAGAATGCACTTCATGAGGAAAGCACACACCGAGGCCAACATCTGCGTGGTGGGCAACAGAGATGGACTTTGGGATCCACACCCCAGGTAGGCCACTTCCTAGGTATGTGGCCTTGCAAGAATTCTTGAAGTCCTCTGTGCCTGTGTCCCCCATGTGTAAAATGGGCCTGAGAATAACAGCACCTAAGCACTGGCGAGTTGTGAGGATCGAATGAAGGAACAGGCACAAAGCCCAGATGGCAGGCATCGGTGAGCACTGCATGTATTTACTCATTACGTCACGAGCTTGTTGCAAGGATTGACACGTATGTTTGTCAAGTATTTAGCACAGAGCCTTTAAACACTAAGTAAATGGCCATTGTTACTCGTTTTGCTGTTATTGTTACTGTTGGCCCTGGTTGGTGGCCTTGGTGTCTCACCAGGGCGTCGCACGTCTGTCTGCTGCACAGAGCCACAGCGACACTGTGACAGTTACCTCTCCGTTCCTGTTCTGTTTTCTCGGGTCACCTCTTCCAGGAGCACCCACAACCCCTGCTCCTCCAGAGCAACTGGAGTGGGAAACTGGGAAGGTTGAAAGGCACCTTGAACTTCTCTGCTCGTAGCCTTTTGTTTACTCATGAGACACCGAGGCCCAGCTGGAGGCAGACCTGAACTCCAAGGCTTGGGACTCGTGGCCTGTCCTGCCTGACCCAGCGGTGGCCACAGAGCACGGTCTGGGCCGTTGGGGCGGAGGGCTCATCAGGACGGTTAACTGTGCTCTGCCGCCTGCTGCCTCTTTCTGGAAGCGCGCCGCCCCCTCGAGGAGGCGATAGCGGTTCGATTCTGCTTCTCTGGGTCCCTGTTTTTGAAAACGCTGAATTCCGTACTCGAGGAGTAGGGGTTTTTCAAAAAGGCCAGGATGGAGTGCCCATCTCGGATCTACTCGGTCCCTCTCGGCCCCAGACAGCTGCAGGGAGGCTGGCCGGACACTCCCGGCCCCGGGGCCCACGTGGGCAGCAGTCGGGGAGGAACCCTGACCCGGCCCCTGACTTCATGAATCGGGCACATTCAGAGAATGTGAATGGTCAGCCTCTCTGGCATTTTCAATGACCATCTCCAAAAGGGTTTCTTGGAGCCGAGTTTCACCTTCCCGTGTGATTGCAGGTCAGTGCTTCCCCGGGCCGATTCCGCCCACCAGCCCGGGCCTGGAAAGGCTGCTGGGGCTGGCGGGCCTGGGGCTGGCGCCCGGGGACAGCCCCCTCGTCCCAGTCCAGGACACCGCTGCCAGGGTCACCGCGTTTACTCCCTGGACAGTGCGTGGCGGTGAGGGTGAGGGCCCTAGGGCCAGATGCAGGCGTCCCTGTGACTTCAGGGTCAGGGTCCCAAAGGGCGGGGCCCTTCTACCCGAGGCAGCCTTGTCGGGGGTGGGGGGGTGCTCCTGGGCTGCGTTTTTTTGCTAAAACTTGGTGACCTCGTGGCCGCCTCTCCGAGGTGGACCTGAGTTAGAAGTTAATCAGGAGACATGGGGATGTGGGGACCTGGCTCCGCCGTCTCTGCCTCCGTGGCGTGAGGCCCTTGGCGTGTCCCGACCACGCTCCTGGGGTCGTCCCTCCGCGGTGGCTGCACCGCGCGTCTCTGAAGAACAGGCACGAGGGGGACGCCGCGAAGGGGAATGCTGTGAAGCGGCCCCTGCTCGCTCCAAGGCACAGATCCACCCACAAGGATCGCGTTTAGCCGTGTTGTCAGTCGTATTCCCCGAGGGAAGCGACTTCCCTGGATTCGGGCCATTCTTACACGGACTTTGAACTTCTGGCGACTGGAGGCGAGTGAGTCATAGAAAGCTAGACCAGACTAAGGTGGCCAGCCCGCATGGGAGCTAGGTGAGACGCCGGAAGCCCGGGAGGTGAAGTGGCTTGCCAAAGGTCACGCAGCCGGGCCCTGTGTCCCTGCGCTCGGCCCGTCTGCCCATCCGCTCCAGCCTGAAGGCATTCCTGCTCTCCGGATGGGGACCTTCCCGAGCCGTCCCCTCCAAGACAGCACTTAGGTGAAAGAGGGGCTGTTGGAACAAGATGGGGCAGCACCAGTGTGCCTCTGCGCGCTGCTCCACCCCGTCTCTCGTCTTTATATTAACCCCCCCCCCAAAAAAAAGAAGGAAAAAAAAAAAAGAAAAAGAAAGAAAAAGTCTCAGATAACCCAAACAGGCAGGGTCTGATCTGCAGACAGTCTGCAGGCATCCGCCCAAGAAGATGCCGGTCGGCTGGTCCATCCTCCTCTGATTTATGTTGTGTGTGTTAAGCCTTAAATTGTTGAGACTCTGGCTGGCTGCTGTGGTATTACGGGAGGGTTGGAGCATGTTTTCGGCTCCCAGCGCTGGCTCCGGTGCTGGAGATGTTGGCCCCGGATCAAGTCCAATCTCACACCTGTCTGAGACAATGAGGGCCTTGTTAGACACATCTCCAGTTCGGGCTGCTCGGCTGCTTATTTTTCAGAACAGGGAGGGGGCGTGGGGTGGGGGGTTGGGCCGGATGGCTCTGGGGGCCAGGGTGGGGGCAGGGGCGGAGAGCCAGGGTGAGACTAGGAAACCAGGGTCACTGTGTCCTTTGCCCTTTCCCTCTCCTCCCCACCCCCTTCCATTTTGTCAACTTTTCCTTATTTTTGGAAATTAAAAAACAAACAATACTAACAGTAGCTCTCTTATGAAGGAGAATTTCCTAGTGCCAAACAAGGAGCCTGAGGCCTGATGGAGAATAAATCCACAGTCACGGCGGGGGGGTTTGAGCAGCAGTGGAGAAGCGGGGTGCTTAGGTGAGGGTGGGGCCCCCCACCAGCGCTGAAACCTGAGCCCTTCCCACCCTGATGGGTCTGTCAGTGAAAGCCTTTCTCCTCTTGGTTTTCCCTTCCATCGTTGCCATGTCAGAGACAGGAGCAGAAAGCCCAGGGCTGCTGCCCCCCAGCTCCGTGTCATTCACTGGAGAAACAGCAAACCCTTCTGTCCCAGTTCAGCCCTCCTGTCCCTTGTCATCAACAGAGAGGACAGAGCTGGCCACCAGCCCTTAAGCCTGCAGACCCTTTGCAAGTTCAGCTCTCCCAAGACCCTGGTTTGAGGCAGCCACTGGACATGACCTCTTCTGGGTCCAGTTAGCAGCCCTCAAGGCCGATGGCTCTGAAATGACTCAGTCAAAGCCACCTTGGAATGACTTTCTTTTTATGGGACCACGCGGTGTCAAGGTCTGCAGGATAGGAGTCCAGAAAAATGTTGCCCAGAGTTACAAAAGCCACTCTTTTTTCTGCAAAAGCCATGGTAGGGACTCAGTCGCCCCACGTAGGGGGACCCAGTGGTTCCTCTGCGTGCCGCCGGCATCCTAAGGTGTCTGCCAGCTGCCTTCTCAATAAGCAAAGCTCTTACCTGGGCTGGGAGGTATTTCGGGGCCAGCGGTCACTCCACTCTGCTCGCCCTCCAGCGAAACCAGGCGGCGGCCAGCCTCCTCCGTGCAGACAGTCACTGGAGCATGAAGTCCCACTACTGACTCGTGACATCGGCCGGAGGCAAGAGATTGCATGCTGCTTATTTCTTTGGAGCCCTAGGGCTTCAGAGAGGACGTGGGGCCCGCCATGTCTCTTAAGTTCCAGCCACTTTGACTCAGCCACCCTGGTCTCTTCCTGTGTGCATATCAGGGGTGGTAAACGGCAGCGAGGGACAGAAAACCTGGGGACTTCGGGCCCCGCTCCAACCAGGGTTTGAATCCCTTCTATGGGACCTTGCCTATACGTGGGAAGAGCCTGTGCAGTGGGAGGTAGCCTCACTGTTGAGACCTTGGCCTTGAGGGAGGCCTTTGGGACAGCATCGCACAGGCTTCCCTCGGACCTGCGGCCCTCCTGGAGCCCACTCTGAACTGGTCACCTGCAGAGGAACGTGGCTGAGGTTGCCTCTTCAAGCCCTCTGATGGCCAAGGGGGACCTCCTCCGAAATCCGAGATGCTGCCTGCTGAGCTCACTGACAGCCGCTTGCTGAGCTGCATCTCCCTCCCGCTGCTCCTCCCCTGGTGCATCCCGGCTCTGCAGTGAGCACAGGCCGAGCAGGCCAGCTGGAGGGAGGCTGGCCATGCAGGTGGCTGTGAGCCTCTGTCTTCTTACCTGCCTTCTCCTTTGGCCTCTGAACACCACCCCCGCCACCTCCGAAGTCTCCCAGTCCTGTCAGGCTTCAGGCACGTGTTTGCTGCATCCCCAGCGGTCCCGGGCTCCTGGGGAACGAGGCCTGGAGATGTCCCTGAGCTCCGAGGTCATCACAACTTCACAGCGGGCTGATGAGGTACCTTCCAGGCACCCCAGCCCCAAGCTCCTGCCCGCTCTCCTCCCCGTCTCCAGTCGTGGTTCCAAGAATGACAAGTTCTCCTCAGTGGTCCAGGCAGGCAGGACCGCTGTGCCCCCAGACAGATCCCCCGGCCCAGACCACCAGGCTGAGGGGCTGATGCGAGGCGCTGAGGAATCATTCCTTCTGCTCCCGGGACAGCAGGCCAGACCTGGTTCTTAGCAGGGCTCCATCCCAGTTCCAAAATGTCCTGCCCTGAATGACCTCCCGCCCCCCGAAGCACCACCCACAGCGTGAGGAAGGCTCCTCACTTCTTCTGACAGGGGTGCGCCCTCTTCCCTGCCCCCGCCCCGAGCCCAGCTGGGAGCCTGGGGGAGGGGACGCAGGCGGTCGCCCCCAGGTGACAGCACACCCACTGACCCCTGGGCCCCTTCCCTTCACTTTTGTGCACGGAAGAACATAGGAAATCTCGGCTTCCTCACCTTGACGCCACTACCTTCTACGGCAGCCTGCTGACTGAAGCCAGCAAGCCCCCCTCCCCTTGCTGTCCCCACCAGCTCCCGGGCCAGGCTCTTCTGTCCCCTCTGCCCTTGCCTGCTCCTCAGACTGCACCCCGTGGCTGTCTTCCAAACCCCCGACCCCAGTTGTACACACTTCTTCGGGGATCTGGGTCCCGAAGTACGAACAGGCGGTGTAACATCCTTGTCCCGCCTCCATGCCACCGCCTCACTGCCATCCCCGGGCGCTGGCGCTCTGCCCCGCCCGCTGTGCTCAGGCGTGTGCCCCTGTGCTGCCTCCTTCAAAAGCACTCCTAGGTCCTTCTTGGTTCCAGCAGTTTCCAGAGCCATCCTCACAAGGTCAGTCCTACCTTCCCAGCCCTCTCCCTTCCGCCCCTCACTATAGCCTCTTTCCCAAACTGACCTCGGGGCCTTAGACGTGTTGACAGGGGCAGGCCTCGCTGCACTGCCACCACCTCGTGGGCCGCCTTGCGTAACAGTTGTCAGCGGGCAGACCAAGGCCCATCCCAAGGCCCGGTGACAGACGTGGGCCCGCAGAGGGCGGACCGTCTGCCACGCTGTCACCCTGCCCACCTCCCCTTTCGCCTTCTTCCATCCTTTCCCCTCTGTGCTCAGAGGCCACGTTTGTTCCCACCCAGGGCAAGGCACCGCAGACGTGCTGTGGAGACGAGCTCGCGGTGTTTTGTTTTGGGTTTTTTTCTTCAAAGAGGATGGGAAGTTCCTGTTTGTGGGACAGGCGGTTCGTTTCCAAAGACGTTATAGAGCCAAGCAGCCATAGGATGATTTCTAGCTGCCTTTTGGGGGGCAGTAGACAATGCAATAAAATAAATAAGTAAACCAGTGAGAGAGAGAGAGAGGAGTCAGGGAACACAAAGGCAGAGGTTATAATAGGCTTTTGTTGGTACTTGCATTTTCTTGTTGAAAAACTGAGCAAAGACCCTGAGGTGCTGAGGTGCGGACAGGAGGCTGATGTTATCGGCCCCCAGAAATCCTGCCTGGAGTCCGGTGGCAGGCAGGATCCAGGACGCGCCTCGGCGGTGCGCTGGCCCTGCTCAGTACAGACGGTGCTTTTAGTCTTTCGTAAACAGCCTGTGCCCCAGGGCTCACATCCTTCAAAAGTTTGCCTGGGTAATTGCGTTTCATTGCCGTCTGGCATGTGCTGCATCAGTGTAATCGGGAGGTTCAGACGGCCGGGCCAAAGCCTGCGAGACCGGGGAGCGAGACCGGGGAGCGAGCCCGAGAACTTAATCCGCTTGAAAGACAGACGAATGGAGCGCGGCTCAGCGTTGCTGTGAGCCATGTGAGCAGGAGCCGGCCGGCGCTTCCCATAAAAGGGTCCCAAACCAGCACGTCGCAGCCGCTTGGCGGCTTAAGGCCATTAGAAGACAAGGTGGAGTCAGGGTGACAGTGTGACCTTGCTGCCACCTTTCTGGAAGCCCGCCTCCTCCCCAAGTCCACCCCCAAAACACGCAGCGGCGCCATGGTAACCTGCCTTCCTCCCTAGTTTGGACTTCGGTTGTGAATTCACAGTGACAGACAACACCTTTTAATCGAGATTTGGGGTTGTCTGGGCTTCGATTCAGGGTAGAACGGGGATGTTTATGGGATAAGGATTTCCCAGTCACCCCACAAAGCTCATAATCTTAGACCTGTACGAGGGGAAAGGTACCTTTTCCCAGCGTCCCTCGGGCACTGTGCTTGGCCATTACTGTCTCTGTCTCTGTCTCTCTGTCTCTCTCTCTCTCTGTCTCTGTCTGTCTCTCTCTCTTTAAACCAGTCTTTTCATTTTGTCAGTCCAGGGTAACTAGATTAGGGGAGAAATGTCTTCAATCATCATATGGTAAAAACAACACTCTACAAAAACCCAGACGAAGGTCTGTCCCTCCCTGTCACTGACCTGCGGGGAATGGGGGGACGGAGAGAGTTACTTCACTCTCCACCCTTCTGCCTTCTCCCACATGGGCTGGCATGGAGTGTCTCTGAGGTGCTCTCTGCTCTCTCGTTCCCAGAGAGGTTGGAATGAAACCTTAGACATGTTGACAGTGATTTGCATCATTATCTAGTTACATGTGACTCATGCCCGGGTAGCTCGGGAGAGGCAAGCACTAGCCTGTCCTTTCCCAGGTGGCAAAGCTGACGGTCAGCTCAGGAGGGATCTTGTTGGTCGTTTACACCGGCAGCTCACCCAGGGCTTGTCACGCCTGAGTGCCAGGCCACGAGACTGTGAGAAAGCCGTTGTCCCAAACCCTGGCAGGGGGATGGGGTTCTCCTGGGCGCATCGTGACTACTGATGCCCGGCAGGCAGATGGATGGCCTCCAGCCACCCCTGGATCCCCACAGGGCTCCAGAAGGTGCCCCCCACATACCTTATCTCCTCACACCCACAGTTTTATGTCTGCTTTCTGTCCAGGGCCCAGTGCTGCACTAAATTGCTCTAAGACTGGGGGCACCTCTGAAAATCATGTCTTCCGGCTTATCACCGTGGTTTGACATGGTGACTGAAAAGGGCCATGGTGGAGCTGGCCCACCCATGGTGGGGCTGGGTTCCCTAAGGCCCCCTTGACATCTGGGGCCAGATCATTCTCTGCTGTGGGGGGCTGTCCTGTGCCTTATAGGAAGTTTAATGGCACCTCTGGCCGCCACACGCCAGATGCCAGTCGCCATCTCCCCCACTGCAGATGTGACAACCAAAAATGTCTCTCGACATTGCCCAGTGTCCCCTGGAGAGCAGTCGCCCCTGTTTGGACCAATCTAGGAGATTCATAGGGATTTAGTCGGTCCACATGGGGTCTCCATGCTTGCAACAAATAGGAGCCCCCCGGCGTCTGCGCGTGGCAGGAAATCGGTGTGACCCTTAGCTTCTTCAGGTCTCACAGGTCTCTGTTCTCCACAGGCCATCACGCTTGTTGAGCAAGAGTTGTGAGTTACCGGCTGTCTCTGACTCTACTGTTGTTGTTATTATTTTTTAATCTTTGCATTTCAGTCCAAGTCACTAAAAACTCAGGGCTTCTCTGAGAAAGCCTTCCTTGACCTTGTACATCGGAGTGGTCCTCCGGAGGGGGTTCCCCGCCGCTGGGCTCCGTATCGGCTTTCTCAGGGTGACCTCATCTGCTCACGAACGAAGGTCATGTTTGAAATGCTGTCACTTTGTCCGCGTCAGTACGCGGAGCTGTGGGTCTTTAGACCATCAGGGCCTACTTGCTACCACGGTTGGTGTGTGTGTGCGGCAAATCGAGGACCGTGCTGGGTGTTTACAAGAACTCTGGCAGGTTTGCGTTCGGGATGAGAATTGGGGGCGGTACTCCCGTGCGAGGGTAGGTCGCCCCTAGACAAATCTGACTTCATTAGTTCGCGTCCTTCGTTCAGAGCACCCGGGCTGAGTTGGCGAACGTGCGCAGGGCTCCTGCCGCCGAAGGTCCCCTGTGCGCTTCCAGACTCCGCCACGGCAGCCCGCGTTGTCCATCTGGTGCCGTGCCCGTGAGTTCACGTCAAGGTCAGTGCTTGGGGCTGTGCAGAATGACTGCAGGCCCATGTGCAAGAGTGCCTCTTGCTCGGGTCTCGCCGGGAGGTCGGGGAGAAGGCTGCACACGGGAATCAGGCAGCACGGGGTCGTCTGACCCCATGGAAGGAGCCGACGGCCGCTCCCCCGGCTTGCGGCCCACCGAAGCCAGGTATTCTCACGGACTCAGAATCGACACAGGACCCCGCCGCCGACGGAGGAAAGAGTTTGGGCCTCTTCTTCCTCCTCCATTACTCCAATGTCAAGTATTTGAGTAATTTAGTAATTTTTGAAAAATAGAGAGACGCAGAAGGGAGCCATTTCCTGGAGGCTTCTTACGGATGGGGGAGCCTCGCATGCAAGAAGTATCATAATCACTGTGCCTCCCAAAGTGTGTTTACAAAGACCGAGCCAGAGCTGCTGCGTCCATGGGGTGCTACATGTCAGGAGCAGAGGACAAGGCTGAGGGCAAGGCTATCTGTCCTGCTGTCCCCGAGGCCACCAACTGAACAGACAGCAGAGCTATGAGTCGTATGCCTTACGTCTCCAGTGGGTGGGGCAAGCCCCCTGTTATGTGAAGAGAACATGCTTCCTGTCATTTAGTCTGGCATAGCAGAATGGGAGGAAAGAAGGGGTCAAAGGCCAACTGGAATGGCCATGCCCTTTACCGGGGACAAAGTCGTCCTTGCATGCACCAGAGGACCCCCGTGGTTTTATGCAAGTCTGGGGTGTTAGAAGTGAGAGACAGGCCGGAATCATGGTGCTCGCCGGGCGTCCGTGCCTCTGTGAGAGGCGGGGTGCTCGAGGGGGTGCGGAGGGGTGACTCCTGGAGAGGTTCTGGGTTCCTGGCTTCTGGGGCTGGGGATTCCGGGGAGCTGATACGTGGAGAAGGCAAACAAGAAGAGGGTGCAGGCAAGAGAAGGGACGTGCGACAGGACAGCTTGGGCAGGGTGACACCTAGGACAGGAGAAAGCTGACACAGCAAGCCAGCAATCACGGGAGGGAACTGGGCGCTTCCTCTCGGGGAGTTACTCCGCGTCCCTCGAGTCGGGAGCCTGGAGAGGAAGAGCTTCCAGGTGAGTCCCAGCCCAGGAGGTAGGAAGGACAGACCCTTCATTGACAGGTCTCAGCTCGTGGAGCTCTGTGCCGTGGCCACAGGGCCACCATACAGCGGCCTTCTGCGGCGCTGTGGCCCTTCCTCGGAGGGAGGTGGCGCTCACGGGAGGAAGGGCTCACGTTTCAACCGAGCAGTGTGTGGCCACCCTGCTGAAATGCTGCGCATTTGCCTTGTGTTTTCCCTGGGGAGGGCTTCAGGGACACTGTGCACCCTGAAACTCTGGCTGGCTAAGGCAGGTGTTGTTTCTGGTGGCTCCACAGGGCTGAGCCTCCCCCTCCTCCCTCAGGTGGTGTGCCGAGCAGCCTGGTGAGAAATCTGCACCGGTGGCCCTGCGCAGGTGCCCTAGGAACACAGGGTCCTTTTCTGCAGGGCCAGGGGAGAGAAGACGTGCGCATTCGCAATGTCTGACAATGTGCGAGCTCAAGGTCACAGCTCGTCCTCCTGGGTACCCCTCCTCACAGGTGGGGAAACTGAGTCTCGGAGGGGTTTAGCAGCTTGCCCCAGCACACAGGGTGAGGGGCGAGCAGGGGCTTCCTCCCGATTGCTCAGACTCCCAGACCAGCCTTGGCTGGGCCCTCACTCTTGCCCTTTCAGCTCCCCGAGGGGCAGCTCTGGGACAGTGTTCCCAAATCCTGGAGCCATTTGGAGCCACCACAAACCAAAGCGTAGAGCAGCCCCCCCCCACATCCCCTTTCAGCTGGATTGTCCTGTGCCCCCCGTTCCTAAGGGGGCAGAATGCAGAAGGCGGGCGTGCAGCACATCTTTACAGGAAAGGTGTCCACGGTGGATGTTTGCTTAACCACGTGCAGGATAATAATTGGTCAGCAAGGGGTCGGAGCAGAGACCGAAGGTGCCTTCCGTTCCCTGGGAAGCACGTCCCTCCATCCCGTGTGACGTGGGGGCTGTTCCACCCTGCCTCCGGGAGACTGCCAGCAGAGAGCACAGGTGTTCCCCAAACACCCGGCCTTTCTGGAAGCCAACGACCTCTCCCCAACCCCTTCCTCAGAGACGACTGTGCCTGCGTCCGGGGCCGTTTCCCAGACGCGTCTCAGACGGATCTGGCCGAAGGGCGAGGCCTCGTGGCGAGGGCTGGACCATTTCCCCTGGGAACTGTCTGGCACGCCTAATGAGGAACGGCACTTGCATTTATAGAGCGCCTTTCATCTGCGGTTCCCAAAGCTGCTTCCCAAACACTAATTAACTCTCACACCTGTGAGGCAGGTGAGTCTGGGTGCCCCCATTTTGAGAGATGAGGAAAGAGAGGTTGGGGAGGAGAAGGGCTGTGGTGAGCCACCAGGGCTGGGGGCGGCTCTGATGTTAGGAACCAGCCTTCCTGACCACAAAGCCACAATGCCTCCCAGGCCCGTGTGGAATTCGGGTCCCAGCGGCAGTGAGTGGTGGAGACGTGGCTGCACAGCTCCCTTCGTCCCTCCTGCACGCAGCCTGCCACCTCCCAGGCCCCCTGATGGGCTGTGAGGACCAGATCCCGCAAAGCCCTGAAGGCTTTGGAGTCGCAGGAGCCCCAGCGGGGACTGTGCCCTGGCCGGGTGCTGGACGCGCCCCTGCAAAGTAATTGCCAGAACAATGAGTGCGTCTTGGAGGTACATGACTAACCAAGATGTCTGCAGCGAGCGGAGACAAACGGTTGGCAAATACCAGAGCTCTTGCACAACCCCGCTTTGTCCAGGCCCCGTGGCTGGTGGGAACGGACGCACGTTATCGCGGGATTGCACCAACGGCGGTGGTGTGTAACCGGTGTCTCCTCCTGGCCGCCCCCGCCGCGTGTGCGGCGGTAACAGCGCGTCTCTTGCACAGGCCAGAGGAGACAGCACTTCTGAAAAACAGTGCGACTTCCAGGGAAACGCTCCTTCCTAGCAGAGACTCTCCCAGCCCCCAGGGTGTGAAAGCCAGGACCACACAGTCTGACAGTGGCAGAGGAGCAGCTGGGGGCACCCTTTCTGTTAGCAGGGGAGCCCCGATCGTTCCTCCCAGGGGTCCCAGAGGGGGAGATGCCAGCCCTACTGGGGCTCGCCCTGACACATCACCCTGGAAACTGACTCACATCTCTGAGTCCTGAGTCACATCCTGTTGTGTGTTCTGAGGCATCCAAGAGGGCACCGCACCAGCTGCCCATGACTGAAGTGAACTTGGAGGACTCCCTGGGAACTGCCCTGCTGACTTCCAAGCTGAAAGAGGGGGAAATCCTCTAGGGGAAAAGACCGAGGCGGCCCTGATGGTGTCTACGTTCGCCAAGCGGGTTTGGCTCCTTTAAAAATAGAGGCTAGTGCCCCGTGGCGTACGGAACTGTCTGGTGTTTGGTTTTAAATGGCTCCGAAAGGTAGGCTGACCAGGCGCACCATTTTAAACAGGACAGAAAACAACGGTCCTGGCCCATTTCAAACGGTACATAGGGTCAGCCTCCTGACACCTTGAATTTAGCCCGGTGAGACTAGGCGGACCCTATGTACCATTTGAAATGGGCCAGGACCGTTGTTTTCTGTCCCGTTTAACACGGGACGACTGGTCAGCCTACTGAAAGGTCTTTTGCAGATACCAGCTGAACGGCCAAAGAAACAACCTAGCCCCGGAGCCCCGTGCACCTTCTCCTGGCCCCAGGCTGAGGGGAGATGGCCCAGCTCAGGGGGTGATGTTGGGAACCCAGGTTTTGAGGGTAGGAGTTAAAGAGCTGGTCGAGGCAGGCGGTCAGAGTAGAACCAGGTGTCTCTGGCTGTCCTCCCCTGGAGGACAAAGTAGGACATTTTCAGCTTTTCAAGGAGCAGCTTTTGGTTTCCTTGATTTTGTCACTTTCTTTTATTCAATTTCATTGATTTCTATTCTAATGTATATTATTTCTAATGCTTATTATTTCTTTTCTTCTCCTTCTTTAGGTTTATTTTGCTCTTTTTTACTCTAGTTTCCTAGGAAGCTTGGATTATTGATTCTATATCATTGTTCTTTTCTGATATATATGTGTGTATATATACGAGGGCTATCCAGAAAAAATCCAGCCATAAATGCCTCTATTTTTCATATTACATGGCTGGATACTTTCTGGACAACCTTCATATATACACATATTCAATGCTATAAATTCCCGTCTAACACTGCTTTTGCCATATCCTGCAAAATTTGTTGTTTTCATTTAGCTCAAAAAAATATTTCAATTTCTCTGCAGGCTTCTTACTTGACCCGTAGGTTATTTAGAAGTGTGTTGTTGAAGCACCAATTCTTTGGAGATTTTCCAGCTATCCTTCTAATTTTGATTTTCTAGTTTAAATCCATGTGACCTGAGAATATACTTTGTATGATTTCTGTTCTTTTATGTTTGTTAAGGCCCCGAATGTGGTCTGTCTTGATGAATGTTCCCTAAGAGCTTGATAAGAATGTGTGTTCTGCTGTTGTTGGGTAGAATGTTCTATTAAAGTTAATTAGATCAAGTTGATTGGTAGCACTGTTCAGGTCATTTAAGTGCTAATTTTCTGCCTGCTTGATGTATCAGTTAGTGAAAGAGGAATCTGAAGTCTACAACTATAACAGTGCATTTTTCTGTTTTTCCTTGTAGTTCAATCAGTTTTTGCCTCATGTTTTTGTTTTGTTTTGTTTTGTGGTTGGTTTGGTTTGATTTGGTTTGTTTCTTTGACACTCTGTTGTTAGGTGTCATTAAGACATTATTATGTCTTCTTAGAGAACTGATTCCATCACATATTTCCCCTCTTTATCCCCAAAATTATCCCTTTTTCTGAATTCAGTTTTATATAAATTAATATAACTACACTGCCTTTATTTTGATTAGTGTTAGTATGGTCTACCTATCCCCATCCCTTTACTTTTAACCCAAGTCTTTAGAGTTAAATAGGGGTCCTTGTAGACAACACATAGTTGAGTCTTGTTTTTAATTCACTCTGACAATCTCTGTCTTTTAATTGGTATACTTAGACCATTCATATTTAAGATGATGATTGATATAGTTGGATTAATATCCACCATGTTTGTAAATCTTTTATATTTGTTGCACCTATTCATTTTCCCCTTTTTCTGCATTCCCTGGTTTTAACAGAATTTTATATGATTCCATTTTATCTCCCCTCTTAGAAAAACAATTATACTTTTTAAATGCTTTTAGTGGTTGCCCTAGAGTTGCAAAATACATGTATAATGACTCCTAAGTCACAGCAAATAACACTACACCACTTCTTCTTTCCCATTTCTATCATTCATTTCACTTATCCATATAATTACCTAATACATTATTACTATTATTATTTTAAACAGACAGTTATCTTTTGGATCAATTATGAACAGGAAAAATAAGACTTTCTTTTACCTTCATTATTCATTCTCTAAGGCCTTTCTTTCTTTCTTTATGTAGATCTAAGTTTCTGACCTGTATTATCTTCTTTTTCCCTGAAGAACTTCCTTCAACATGTCTTTCAGGGCATATCTGCTAGATGAACGATCTCTGTTTTTGTTAGATTTGTCAGAGAATGTTTGTATTTCTCCTTTACTTTTGAAGGTTAATTTTGCTCAATATAGAATTCTAGGTTGGTGGCTTAGGTCAGTGGGTTGTTTTGCTTTGTTTTTTTCAATACTTTAAATATTTATTACCATATTCTCTTTTTGTCTGCATGGTTTCTATAGAGAAATCCAAAATAATTCTTATCCTTGTTACTCTCCGGATTATGGGTCCTCCATTCTCACCCACTTCTGACTTCTTTCAAGATTTTCTCCTTGTATTTAAGTTTTCTGCTGTTTCAATATGATATGCCTGGGTAGATTGTTATTTAGCTTGCTTGATGTTCTGTGACTTTCCGGATCTGTGGTTTGGTATCTGTCATTAATTTTGGAAAATTCTTGGCCAATACTACTTCACGTTTCTTCCGTTCTTTTTTCTCTTCCTTTTCCTTCTGGTATTTCCACCATGTGTATATATGTTATACCTTTTGTCCCTAGGTTCATAGATTTTCTTTTTTCTCTACTTTTTGGTTTTGAAAGTTTCTGTTGACATTTTCAAGCTCATTCTTTCTTCAGCCATGTCCAGTCTATTGAGCCCACCAAAGGCATTTCTCATTTCTGTTACAATGTTTTTTATTTCTAGACTTCCTTTTTTAGTCTTAGAGTTTTCATCTCTCTACTTATATTACCCATTTGTTCTTGCATTCTGTCATCTTTTTCCAGTAGAGCCCTTAACATGTTAATCATAGTTAAATCCCCTGTTTCGTAACTTCAAACTGTATGTCATAGCTAAGTCTGGTTCTGATGCTTGTTTTGTCTCTTCAGACAGTTCTTGCTTGCTCTTTCTTTTTTTTTTTTTTTTTTTCGTGCCTTGCTATTTCTGATTGGAAAGCTGGACATGTATCAGGTAATAGCAACTGAGGTGAACAGGCCTTTAGGGTGAGATTTTATGTTCAACAAGCTAGGAGGTGAGCTATTTAATATTTGCTGTAGCTATAGGTACCAGAGGCTTTAAATTCCTCTAATGTCCATGTTTCTATCTCCCTTATTGTCTTTGGACTTCTCTTAAGAACTCTTTCTTAAATAGTCTGTGTCTTACAGCTCTAGTATCTGTAACCCACTGTTATGATACTGGATCCTGTAAGAACCCAGAGGAGCTCATGAATGAAAAACCCATGAAAGCATCCCCAACACCCTCATACAGTTTGCCATAAAACCTCAGTTCTCTAATCCAAAAAGATGTTGTGGTTTATCACTTTATTTAGCTTATTTCTTGTTGGGAGTGATGACTCCCAAGCTCTTTACATTTCAGGGCTGAAATAGGAAACAGCAGAACATTTAACATGAATTATTTGATAGGGTCATTTTTAACTCTGGAGACATTTTGCTACTATTGCAGCAAAAGTTAAAGCACTCTAGTTTCTTATTGAGTAACATCCGCCATGGATACCTCTGAACTTACCACTAGCTCAACCCCACCTTATTCCTAACTTCCCCCCCCTTTTATGACCTCATTTCAAATGGAAGGGAGTGAGGCTCAAGATGTAGAGAGAGGGCTCTGTTTTACCCATTATTTGATCATCAAAAAGCTGGCAACACCTGTCACAAAGTGGCTGCATCAGAACTTTACATGCCCTGGGGAAAACAGGCTGCAGAAAGGCTCAAATTTAAATTTTCTATCCAGTCGTCTTGTAATGGTTTTACTCATCAGGCTGTTACCAGCTGGTTGAGATTGAACCCTCACCGTCTCCTTTCTCACCTCAGATGTCCACTTTTCTTGGCCATTTACCATTTAGTCATCTTCTTTTTTGCGGGGGGCGGTGGTTCCCTGGCTGGGAATCGAACCCAGGCCGCAGCGTTGAACACCGAAACCTAGCCGCTCCACTGCCAGGGAGCTCCCTACCATTTAATCTCCTGAGCCCAGTCCTTTTCCAGTGCCAATGGCACCGGTGGCAAGCCCTTTGTCAGTGAACAGCTCATTGTTACTAAGCCTCATCCTGGAGCAGGGGCATGTGCCCTTAGCAATACGCATCAGTTAAGGATGCTTGGCATGGACTACGTTTCCTTTTTAGTAATATAATCATACAAATTAGATTTATTGAGAAGTTAGTATGGCCAGAAAGTGTGGTACTTGCTTTCTATGTAACTTGTCTCACTTATTCTTTACTATTATTACCCTTTGAGGTAGGAAAACGATGTATCAGAGAAAATATGTGACTTTCCCAAGGTCATATAGCTAATTTATGGTGAAGCC
Source organism: Lyroderma lyra (assembly GCA_004026885.1). Classification (NCBI taxonomy): domain Eukaryota; kingdom Metazoa; phylum Chordata; class Mammalia; order Chiroptera; family Megadermatidae; genus Lyroderma; species Lyroderma lyra. The sequence continues at coordinate 107,358 of PVJL010004056.1, forward strand.
AGGATTCAAACTGCAATCTGTCTATGACTTAGTTAAGTGCTTTCCCTAGCCTGGGGAAACCAGCGGCAGAACATAAACATGTAATAAATTCCACTACGGTTCTTATCTTATCTCTAATGTGAGAACAGCTGTTTGCAAGTCCAGATTTAGCAGATAATCCAGGAGTTTACCTGGAGATACCCCATAGGTCCCCCACAATAACTCCCTGAAGGCAAGAACTATAATGCAGTCACTACTGAGTCCCCCAAACAGCAGCCCTACTAAAGCAAAAATGTTAGTTGGCAACATGAATGAATGAATGAATGAGGAAATGAATAACTTCATGAGCCTATGAATGAATGAATGAAGCAATCTCAGCATGATGAATTAATGCAATGAGAAGGAGCCTTTCCAAGCATCCTAAAGTCCCGGGATCATCACTAATATCAGAGTATAAACTCTAATGGGGCAAGGACCTATTGGTCTTTCTCATCAGGCTGTGACCAGCTACATTAGCCTAGCATGTAGTAAATTTGCAACGCGCTTCTGTTCCTTTGCCCATGGACTTGTCAGAGCAGTCCCTACAAGAACACGGAGCCCTGCTCCCTGGAGAATGACTGGCAGTGGTTCTCTTCTTCGGCTTATGGCTTCTTTTCTGCATAACCCCCTCGTGTCCCTGCCTAGTTCCCCTTCCCAGAACACACACAGCCATTACGACAAAGGCCATTCTTCACCCCACACCTCCCTGACTGTTCCCTCGCTCTGTCTAACGTAACAGGTCCGCCGACAGTGCTGTAGAGGAACTACATGAATTCGAGTCCTGGTCTGTGACTGCTGGAAGGGGCCTAGGGATCTCTCCTTTCAGAGATGAGAATGAGAAAGTGTGAGCGGGCAATCCAGGGTCACCACACAGACACTTCTTGGGCGCTCGCTCCGGCACTCAGGGCGGCCTGCCGCGCTGCCATTTCTGTACCTGCCTCCGTGCACTCACAGTGGCCCCAGCAGAGCAAGAATGGTAACTGCGCAGTAAACTCAGAACACACCATATTGCCGGCCCTTAGTGTTTTTATTTTTGGTTTTTGGTTTTTATTAATAATATATGTAGAAGAAAATACCCGAAAACCCAACATGAGAAGCTCGCGATCCCCACCTTCTGGCTCACCACTGGCAGTGAACCCCGGTGTGCTTCCCCGTGGTCACGTGGGAGTACACTGATGATCCCCGATGGGGTGGGGACAGGGCCTTTGGGCTCTTAGTGCTATCCCGTTTCTCACACTGGAAAGCTAGGTGGTTGTGTGAGGTAAGAAGATGTTAAAACTAAAACCCTCTGTTAGAAAAAAAAAGAAAAACACAGATCTTGGACTTTAATCATAAAGATCGTTTTACCAAAGCATATTTTTAAAAGGCTGTGAAGCATTATGCAATGTTTGCATGGCTTAATTATGAGTTTAGAAAAGCCGAGCGCAACTTTTTCACTGCAGTAAAACATGACAGAGCATGAATCGTGGCACAATACTTTATGCTTACTGTGGTTTTAGACGTGGGGTTAGGGGTGCTGGGCTGTCTGTACCGCAATTCATAGCCCGGAGGGCTTTCTGACGATTATAAAACCTCTTTTGTTTGCTTTTTAAGTGATTAAAATATCTGAGCACTGTATAGTCACTTAGCAAAATGTGTGTATCTAAGACTTATATGTGTCTTATAGAAAATATCTTTGAGTATACAGTTTTTTTCACTTGGAGCAAAATACTGGTAATGTGGGATGCTTAAACAATCAGCTATTATTATTTGGTTTTGATTATTGGAAACTGAAACTGTTAGCTGAAACATGATGCAAAATCTTTGGCTGTAGGTCAACATGTATCTTCCACTGAGTCTCGAAGGGACCAGCCCTCTTATTCCTTGCCACTGCCTCAAATTCTCTAAAAGTCAGAATTATTACTTTAATAATCCATTTCAAAGGTTCTAAGTTAAGATATCCGCCCAGATTTTTTCAAACTTGAAAATTCAGTTTTTTTTAAAGAAAAGAAAGAAGTTGATCAGTATGAGGGAAAGGGGGAGGGGGCTGCCAGAAGATGGACAAGGAGAACCTGGGTCTCCAAATAAATCCCCAATTTCATGATCCACTGTGAGAACTTCATGGAGATGAGCAGAAAAGGTGAACTTCTAACTGCTGGTGGAGAAGGTGGGAATATGTTATCACCAGTAGGAATAACTCATGTTTATGCCACGGCACGTACAAAATTTATACCCGCTATTTTCTTAGGGAACTTTGTTCTTTAGATTGACTCCCAGCATCATGAAGGCCTGGCTGTGGGGACCCTTGGGAGTTACTACAGTTTGCTGTCTCTTTGCCCATCAAGAAGTTGGGGCACAAAGAGAAAACTAAATGTTTAACCTTAAAAAATGTCAAGCTATCTTATGGTGGGATGGTGTTCAATTTAAACGTTCTTGCATCTTTGGCCTAAAAGTAGAGGGTTTATTTTTTTTTTCTCTTCCTGTTCATCTGCAAACAGTGTGATGCTTTTGAAAACTAAGACCCCTATGAATGCTGGAGTCAAATTTACAAAATCCTTTTTACCTAAATCTTCTGAAGTCAGACTTCTGTCTCTTCTCTATCCCGGGCCTCTTTTTCATGGCAATCTATAAAACACCTGCTCAACATTCTGCCCTTGAAAAGGTGCAAACCTGAGGTCTTAGCCAAACCTTCTTTTCTGTTACCTTTGGAAGAGAATTTTCACGCAAACAGAAAACATTTAAAAGCCCGTGGAATATTTCTGCCAAAGGCGTAAAAAAAATACCAAAAGTCTACATTCTTTTCTTCTTACCGAATATAGATAGAGAGGTCATCCCCTGAGTGTATAAAATGTTTCTGTTGGAGAGAAATATAATTACTGGTACGGCTGAAATTGTCTGGGCAGTCAGTACATGCTGTCGTTCAAGTTTGAGCATTAACACTTCTACACGGAAAGCATAACCAATTCCCCATGTCATTATTCACCTAGCTACATAAAACATTTGGAAGGAAGGAAGGTTTTCAGCAGAAAATCTTCAAGAATCAAATAGTGTCATTCTGGGGGGAAATCATCAAACAAAAGCAAACACGTGGACTAAAGTAGGCTTATCGGACACTGGTTGAGCAGGCCACAGACGTGTATCACATACTGAAACAAAGGTGACTGGTTTCTTACTAAAAGTCTTTTTATAATTTAACGCCCCTCCCCCCACACACACACCTGACCTCCCTGACTCTCTACAGATACGAGGCAGATCCAGCCCTCCCCGCCGTGGTCCTACGATCAGTCCTACCAGTATCTGGGATCAATCGCCTCCCCCTCCGTACACCCAGCAACCCCCATCTCGCCTGGACGTGCCAGCGGCATGACGACCCTCTCCGCAGAGCTCTCCAGCCGGCTCTCAAGTAAGCTGCTTGGAAACACACTCTGAAAGTGAGCTAGAGTGGAAGGTTCAACAGACTAGAGGAGGCACACCAAGGGGTTGGCAGCCATTTTTAATTGGATAAAATATAGTTTCAGGATATGTTTGTCTATCTCTAAGTCTCACCCACGCACTGCTTTTCCCTGACACCCAGAGACAGAGGCAGGAGTGGCCTGCATAAGTGGACTCCTTGGGCATTTTGGGGTTGCTCATGTTTGACAAGCAAAGGTGGCAGCTGAATGGTTAATGATCTAAAAGGCCAACGACATCAGCTTCTGGAACTCTGATGGGATTGGTCCATCTGGTGGTGGCAGGTTTTCACGGGTCATGTGAAGAGTGCACTGGGGGACCTGAGGAATGGGAAGCCAATACACCCCAAATGAGACATTTCCAACTAAGGGCTGTTCGTACGAGGGGGGACAGAATGGGAAGCTCAGGTGTCATGGTTAGCATGATTGTTGCTAATACGAGCTCATTAAATATTAGTCATTTGACCTAGGAGACCTCTGGGCTTGGCACCCGCCTTGGATTGTGGGCAGGGAAACCGCCGTTCCAGAAAAAAAATTTCTTTGTTGAAAGCAAAAGAAGAAACTCCCCATCTGGGCCTTTGAAATTGCAGCCCGACTGCAGATATTTCAGAGAGCTTCAGCCTTACGCAGCCTGCAGACTTCTGCTTTTCTGCTCTCAGGATCAGACTATAGCAGCTCCGGGGGCAAGCAGGCACAGGGACAGAAGTGACACCTCTGTCATTGTAAATGTTGTGTTGTGTGTTGTCCAGACAGTCGTGATTACTTGAGATTTCACCAAATGCTTTAGCTTCTTCTCACAGCTTCTCAACAGTGCACCATTGACATTTGGGGCCAGATAATTCTTTGTCGTGGGTGGGTTTGGGCGGGGGAGTGGGGCTGTGCTGTGCACTTTAGGATATTTAGCAGTATCTCTAGGCACCAGAAGCCAGTAGCACCCTGCCCCCCATTGTGACAACCAAAAAGTGTCTCTAGAGCAGGGGCATCCAACCTTTTGCCTTCCCTGGGCCACACTGGAGGAAGCATTGTCTTGGGCCACACATAAAGTACACTAACGATAGCTGATGAGCTTAAAAAAAAAAAAAAAAGTCCATGCATAATTTTCATGTTTCAAGAAAGTTTACGAATTTGTGTTGGGCTGCATTCAAAACGGCCCTGGGCCGCAGGTTGGACAAGCATACTCTAGACATTGCCAAATGTCCCAAGGCCCACAACTGCCCTCTGGTGAGAACAACTACCTTCAAGTGTTCTTGGGCACAACAGTGAAATAAGAAAGCTAATTTAGTTGCTAGTTTTCACATGATTTTTGGCCATTAAAGCCAACATTTTCATGGTACCTGCTGGGCCCCGGGGGTGAGGAAGTAGCACAGGGATTATGAGCTGTGTTCAGCTTGTGGTTTTCTAAGTTCCGGTCCCTGGGGACCAGTTCGATTCCAAAGGCACCTGTCAACTTTCACTGACCCTTCTCTGGGCACTGCTCTTCCGCTGACCACAGTCTCCACCTGAAACAATTCCTTTGTTCCTCGGATATGTCCCTGCTATGGGTCTGTCCCTTGGAATTCATTGCATAAGTCTCTGACTTAGTCAGCACCCAACATGGGGACCTTGTACTCCAGGAACCCTAGGGACCAGCTGCTCTAGCTGCCCAGCCTTCAGATGTAAGGGTGACTTTTTGTTAAAGGAAGAGGAAACAATTCCACTCCCCCATCCCACATCATCACAGTTACTGAGTCGCCTGGACTCCAGAGCAAGGAAGGGCATTTCGTGAGATGAGGGTGTGAAGTGGATAGGAACCAGGCTCCATCTGAGCACCCCAGAACGGCCTCTGCAGTCGGGGAGCGGGGAGCAGACAGTTCCCGATGAGCTGCCATGGTGGCAGAGAGCCATGTGGGCGGACGCTCCCCACGTAGCGCAGGCCTGAGAAGTGCGGTGACCCGCTGTGGGCAGGAGCGGGATGGGATACACGACAGGGGCCGCCTGGCCGCCAGCTTTGAGAGCCACTCCGAGCCTGCTTTGCCCTTGAACCCGGGCGTTCGTGCCTGTCTCCCGGTCTGGCCACACCGGGGCTTCTGCAGCAAGCAGACGTGCACGCTGTCTGTCTCTCTTTCCTTTGCAGACGGACTCCACGCCTTGTCTGAAAAGACTTGTCATCTGGAGGTTTTCTTTTCTTTTCTTTTTCTTTTAAAAAAATGAATGTTTAGCTGTCAACCTGGGCAACACAGTGTGCATTATTCTGAGTCATGCAAAAGATCCTCTTAAGGCGCCATTATCTGCTGGGGCCGTTTAATCCTTTGGGGGCAGCGGGCGGGCCCGAGCGGCGCTGCTTTCATCCTTGTCAAACTGCAGCCTGAAGATGAGAGCTGTCCCGGCCAACACTCTGCACCATCGGTGGGGAAGCATTCCCAACTGAAATACCTGAACCTCCTAATCCCCAGACTTCCTACTCTTTAAAAGCTCCTTATGCACAGCAGGGGTCTGCACCTCCGCCCACACAGGCACTGAATGGGGGGCACCAGGCCAGCCCAGAGGACAGATGAGCTGCAGCCACATGGGTGAACCGTGCGTAACCGGTGAGACCTGGTAGAGGGTATCAGTCTGGATGTAAAAATGAAAACAGATATTTGAATAGATCGTTTGAATCTCTGCATATCTACAGGGCCGAAGTTGTTTCATTATCAAAATGTGTGTAAAAAAGATAATTTGACCAAGTGAATGGTCTTTTGTAGTGTGTCGCTGGGACTGTGTGGGCAGAAGGAGAGTCACAGGCAGTATTTAAGCTCTTTAGATATTCTGCCCACAGTGAAACAAAGATTTTCCCGACAGCCGACACCACCACATCATCCCATTACTTACGTCCGGGACAGAGCACGGACTACTCGGGATTCCAGTAACTTGGTACCATCGCCAGGTTACCACGTCGCAGCGGGAACACACTGACAGAGCAAGTCCAGACATCGCTGTGAAACAGGGGGACCTTTCATTCCTTTTCCAGTGGATTCACCTTTTTGTCTCAGGGCAAATGAAGCAAGAGGACTAATGGGCAGAGTCATTTATTTGTGTCCGGAGTATTGCATCAGATGAAAACAAATTGATTCTATTTGCCTAATGCTTGTCCTCCTACCACGGCTTCTCCCTAGACTACATAAATCTTACTGGAAAAATGGAGTAAAGCTTCCTGTTAACTCTCAAACGTGTCGCAGCTCTCTCTGTGAGCAAAAACAAGTGACACAGGGCTTGCTCATAGATGGCCCCAGTGAGCGGGCAGGGACAAACCCTGTGGAATGAGGTGTGGCCGGGCGTCAGGACAAACCAGAGAGTGGCCATGGACAGGCAGCCTAGAAGCACTGTCCGTTGACGTCCGTTTTCCCTGCCCACATGTCTGACTCGCTTAGCAAAGATTAACAGGCGTGTTTGTTTGAAAGTCAGACTCCTGGTTTCCTCATTAGTGGAGAAATTTGCTGCAGACTCCAGTTGTTTCTATAAACTTTAATTACCTCTCTGATGAGGAGTATATCCCCTCATCACATTCACCCCAAATTTACAGAGGAGATCATTTCTTAAAAATGTGTTAGAGCAATTAAAGAAAAAAAAACCACTAGAGGAAGGGAGGGAAGGAGGGAGGAGAGAGAGAGACAGAGAGACAGACAGAGAGACAGAGAGAGAGAGAGAGAGAACACTAGCTCTCCCTGCTGGAATAATAATAGGCTTGAAATATGAGGAAGCTGATCCAGGGCCGAGCCTTCCAAAACCAGATTAATCCACCCTGGAAGCTCGCCTTTCAGAGCAAGCTTTCAGCTCACTCAAGTTTCTCTAAGGGCCTAAACACAAGAGGACACAGGCCACATGCCATTCTGAGCCTGGAGTTATTTTGTACGTTGATTTGAGAACTTACTAATTTTAAAACATTTACTTCTTGCCACTGCTCTGTTCTGCTGCTGTCCTTTGGGTTTGCTGATGAAAAACTATAGTCCTGGCCTGGTCATTTAATGCATAATTCTGAGAAAGAGAAATTACCCCAGGACACTGTCCTGCACCTACAGTGTTGGTTCTTAAAGAGAGGTGGGTGGTGGGGAGGGAACTGCCCCCTCACTGCTACCCCCAGGACATTTGGCAGTGTCTGGAGACACTGTTGGTTGTCACAATTCAGTGAGCGGGGACACTACTGGCATCTGGTGAGCAAAGGCCAAGAATGTTGCCCAATGTCTTACAATGCACAGGATAGCCCTCCACACCCCAACAAATAACTATCAGGCCCAAAAGTAGTGCCACTTTTGAGAAACTCTGACCTACAGGACACTGGGAACCCTTCCTGGCACTCAAACCCCCAGTAGTTCCCGAGGGCAGCCTGTGGCTAAGAAAAACGCAAAGGGATGCAATGAAGGGTAGCCGTAGCCAGTCTGTGAAACTGTGGATGCATAATCCTAACAAAATGCATTTTATAGACAAAGATTTGCCATTCCTGTTAAAATTTCAACATGTGCAAAAGGGAATAGATAAATCTAGGCCCTGCAGCCATTCATGTTAACAAACCAGTGAAGCACATAATGGAGAATACCAGGTGAAATCGAAGCTGGATTGTTTCTAAAAATGTAGAACTGATCTGAGATACATGTGGGGGAGAAAGAATGGTACTGATACTAACATTCGCTCACAGTCACTACTCTGGTACACATAGATTGACTCATGAAAAAGTGCCAATTTTGAATTGTGTGAGGCCTACAGAAACTGCAATTTCCTAGGATTAAACCTATTATGTATAATGTAGTATAATGTTATTACATATTAGTATTGTTATGCTACAATATATTATACATTATATAGTCTATTTAAATTTATTAATACAGCCATTCCATTGGTAATTATTATAGTGTTATGTTATAAATTATATATTGTTATAATTATATTAATATAGATTAAATTTATAGTAATATTAGTGTACTAATATATTGATTATGTGTAGAGGGTTGGTAAGGAGCCAGATACTAAATATTTCAGGCTTTCTGGGCCCTATGGTCTGTGTCATGACCACTCAGTTCTGCAGAGGTAGCTCAAAAGTAGCCATAGACAATACATAAAAGATTGATTCCAATAAAACTTTATACATGGACACTGAAATTCAAATTTCATATCATTTTCATGTCCCAAAATATTTTTATTTTTCAACAATTAAAAAAAATAAAATCCATACTTAGCTTGTGGGCCATACAAAAACTGGCACAGCTGAATTTGGCCCATGGGCTGTAGTTTGCTCACCTTGAGATTAAATCAATATTATATCTATATTATACATGTTCTATATTATGTCTGTATTCTACATATTATAGCTTTATGATCTTTATATTGCTATACAACATTATTTTACATAATACAAGGTCAGACAATTAATTTCATGAACTCATCCTAGAAAAAGTGCTACATACCTTATTGTTGAATATCACTGCAGTTACCTCCGAAGGACTCCCTTTGAGAAGCTATGCACTGACACCAGCGCCTAGTCCACCCTTCAAAGTAATTTTGGAACTTTTTCTGGAACATTCATCAGAGCTGTCCTGATGGATTCTAACACCTTACCAAGTCGTTTTGTACAGTGCTACCAATGTACTCACACAGTGGCAAGTTCATGAACTTAATTGTCAGATTTTGGGGGCCCACCACAACTCTGATAGTCATTCTAGAAAAAGAGTTCCAAAACTTCTTTGAAGGGTGGACTAGGGGCGGGTGTCGGTGCATAGCTTCCCAAGGGGAGGACTTCCAAGGTGACCATAGTGATAGTCAACAATGAGGTAGTAGCATTTTTTCTAGAATGAGTTCGCGAAATTAATTGTGTAACTTCGTATATCTTATATTGCTATATAATACCGTCTCCATGTCCTTTGGCAACAGCATTCATGGTTTCCCATCTACCCGGGCAGCAGCATTCTGGGTAATCCTCCGCCTTCCCGGGCAGCGGCATTCTGGGTAATCCTCCGCCTTCCCGGGCAGCGGCATTCTGGGTAATCCTCCTGTGGGCAGCCAGCAGAGGAGGAGTATGGCCTCTCTGAATTCCCATCTTCTGGTATTTTCCCACCCCGCAGCTGCACCTGACCTGACAGCCTTCGGCGACCCGCGCCAGTTCCCCGCGCTCCCCTCCATCTCGGACCCTCGCATGCACTACCCCGGCGCCTTCACCTACTCCCCGACGCCCGTCACGTCTGGCATCGGCATCGGCATGTCGGCCATGAGCTCGGCCACGCGCTACCACACGTACCTGCCACCACCCTACCCCGGCTCGTCGCAGGCGCAGGGCGGCCCCTTCCAGGCCAGCTCGCCCTCCTACCACCTCTACTACGGTGCCTCCGCCGGCTCCTACCAGTTCTCCATGGTGGGCGGCGAGCGCTCGCCGCCGCGCATTCTGCCGCCCTGCACCAACGCCTCCACGGGCTCCGCACTGCTCAACCCCAGCCTGCCGAACCAGAGCGACGTGGTGGAGGCCGAGGGCAGCCACAGCAACTCGCCCACCAACATGGCGCCCGCCGCGCGCCTCGAGGAGGCCGTGTGGCGGCCCTACTGAGGACGTCGTCCCCGGGGGGAGCCGCCGCAGGGCCGCGCCTCGCGTGACGGAGCATCGCGTGCGGGCCTCGCGGGAGCGCGCCCCTGCCGTCCGCGGTCCGCGGCCTCCACGCCGCCCGCGCTCATCCAGCCCGTCGTGCAGTTCGCGGCCGCTCGTGGCCGCTCGTGGCCCGTCTCCGATTTTCCAAACCTGACACAACTTGAGGGTGTCCGCTCTCCCAGCACGTGGACACGTCGTAAGGCAAACAGGAAGATTCCCAGAAGGAAACTGTGAATGCTTCTGATTTAGCAATGCTGTGAATAAAAGAAAGATTTTATACCCTTGACTTCACTTTTTAACCAAGTTGTTTATTCCAAAGAGTGGAATTTTGGTTTTGGCGGGTGGGGGAAACGCAACTCATCCTGTTTTTGGCATCAAATTCATATTTTAAATTTTCTTTTCCAGCACCTTATAAATTGCAAAATGCATATTTGCATTTGGGGTGGTTTTTATTTATATATATATATATATATATATATATATATAAATTTGAGCTTGCTTCCTTCTTGCTATGACAATTGAAAGAAATATGATTCCTTTTTCTGTAAGTTTTATTTAACTTTTCTTTTGGACTTTTGTGTAGTTGTTTTTTGAGAAACAGCTACAGCTTTGGGTCATTTTCAACTACTGTATTCCCTCAAGGAATCCCTAGATATTTATGTATCTTGATGTTTAGACACTTACTTTATGTGATGATACTTTTTTATTATTTAAATGTACTTATATTAAGAAAAAAAATATCAAGTACTACATTTTTTGTTTTTGTTTTTGATAGTAGCCAAAGTTAAATGTATCACATTGAAGAAGGCTGGGAAAAAAGGATGGCTAATGTGATCACTTGGTTATCTAAATATTGTTTACATTAAACTTCCTTTAATGTTAATCAAACGAGTTGGTAGCTAATGCAGCAATGTTTTTAATAGGCTTTTTTTGATATTGAGGGTCACTCCAAAGATCTGAAGTATGGAATTTTCTGACAAGCTCAACAAAGGGACTCCTCCCTTCAAACAGAGAAGGTCAAATCTGGTTCTAGACAGTTCATATAAATGTCAGTGATTTCACCTCTGGAGGGGATTCATTTTCTGCCTAAGGATTTGCTCACTCCATGACCTCTTGATAATTTCAGACATGCTTTACCACAGAACAAATCCAAAGAAAGCTGCGTAGGGGAGCTATATCCACATGGGAACGAAATGAATGAATTGAGGGATTTCTTCAATTCTCAGTTCTGGGATAGGAGGGAGATTATCTGAATCCAAAATTCAGATGTTCTTTAGCTCCAAGAAAATATTCCTCCTTGATACAGTAACTTCTCATTTATGCAGAACAAAACTTGTGGTTGTTCCCCAAGGCTGGGACTAGACGGGGTGCCTTCAACAGCCAAAGGTCTCCAGCTAAATTTTCATAGGGTGGGCTGGGAAGCTGGCTGGGCTGAGCCAATTTCCCTCTGTGTGTCTCTGGAGTCACATAGGACAGCATTGTCTCCTCCTGCCCTCATCCCCATGCAGGACCCCATCCTATGCTGTCATTCAACACCACCTTTGCATTGCTTTCACCAGGCTGAGACCCTTCCCTGTGGGGTATATGCACTTGTAACCTGTGCATCAGCATGACAGGAAGGATGTCACTGCTGCCCATGGTGACAATTAAAACATATCCAATGTCACTGTAAATTTTATGGCACTATTTTTATTGGAGGATTTGGTCAGAATGCAGTTGTCGTACAACTCGTAACTACTAACTGCTGACTTGGACATGTGTGTGCTCAAAATGATCTGGTTGTTATTTAATGTACCTCTTAAATTAGTTGAAACAATTTCAGGTCAACTCGGAAGAGTATTTGAAAGCAGGACTTTAGAACAGTGTTTGATTTTTATTTTATAAATTTAAGGATTCCAATTAGAAAATCTTTGGCTGCAGGCAGCAAAACAGCTGGACTTATTTAAAACAACTTGTTTTTGAATTTTCTTATATATATATATAGATAGATAGATTATTTGTTTTACACAAATGCAGTAGCACTTTGGTAAGAGTTAAAGAGTAAAGCAGTTTGTGTTGTCAGGTCGTTCTTATCCCGAAAAGAGCTAAAGCAGATCTTAGAGAAACTCCGAATATATTCATTTTCATTTTAGACATAATTGTTCCTCCACAATTCAGTTTCATGTTTTATCCTATGTTACATTTTTGCAGCAAAATTATCCTTAAATGTCAATAAATTTACATTTTTTTATTTCTGAAAAGGACCCTTGGTCCATTTCCCCAACCGAATTTAAATGTTCTTTTCAGCATATGTTGCCATATCTGACCTGACAAAGTGCTGGGGGAAAATGAAGGAAAAAAAATGTATATTTTTTAGTTCAATTGTGGTACCCGAAGATATTCCAACTCAAAATCAGCCTAATGCACTAGAAGGGAATCAGATAATCTCTCACACTCAATCTTCACTCTCAAAGCCATGTATTTATGAGGAGGGCTTGTCACTTTGTTGTAGACCCACTGGCCATGCAGAATTTCATAGACCCTTTCCAGCATTTAATCATTCCAGAAAAAAAACTGAATCAAACATTAGTTGTTTTGGAGATAGATGTCACACGCATTTTCCCCCTGAGCAATTGTATCCATTGCCTTTGAGTAAATTAAGGTGGCCCTTTTTATCAGGGAGGCCCTTAAGCCAGTAACTGGGTGTACCTGGAAGCATTGCTTCAGGAGAAGGAAGGTTAAACCATCTTTACTGCTTATTCATGCCCTTATGCATAATTTCAACATGGACACATTTCAGTTTTTGTTTCTTTCGCTATCTCAAAATACGTAGCTTTCTCTCCCTCTCGGCCTCGTAGCAGCTCCCTCCTGCTCTCTCTGCCCTGCTCCATCCTCCTGCTTTGTAAGAGGAGATAGCACACCCTCCCACCCCAACATCAAATGCCCACAACAAGAGGCGCTGCCTTTCTCCCTTTACATGCACGAGCCTGGTGAGTCAGCTTTCCTCCTGCTTATGGGTTGCTTCCAGCAGAACACACAAATTGCCAACCGTTTTGGGTCTGCGTGCTGTCCAAGGGCAGCAATAGAAATCACAGCGAGTGAACAGGCCGCCTTGCTGCTGCCTCGGGAGTCTGTGCAGACAAACCGAAATGCTCTGGTTAGAAAGGAAATGAATGGTTTTACTCAAATGTCCTGCAATTTAGGATTACAGATTTCGGTCCTGAAATACCTGTTTCCTTGGGACATTCCGTCCTGGTGATTTTCATTTTTGGTATTTTTTCTTTTCCGGGGGTGGGGGGGTGGATTACATGTTTCGGGTCTTTTATACATCAAAAATCAGTTTAACAGTGATCTCAGAAAACATTTTTTACATCTGAACAAAATGCTTTTTGTTTACCTACAGTATGCAATTATTTGGGGGAGCGGGGGTTTCTTTGTCTGTTTGTTTGGAGTTTTTCCCCTCCTTTTCGCCAGATCAGTATTGATGAGACTGATCAGTTGGCATTATCTTTTCCTTCCTAAAGAGTTGCATCAACAAAGTTAATTGTATTTATGTATGTAAATAGATTTTAAGCTTCATTATAAAATATTGTTAATACGTGTAATAACTTTTTTCAATTTTTTGTGTGTTTCTAAGGACTTTTTCTTATGTTTGCTAAATACTGTAGACAAAAATGCTTCTTTCTACTTTGTTTATTTTAGACTTTAAAACAAGCTACTTTTTATTCACTTTTGTAAACAGCTAATAGCATGGTTCCAATTTTTTTTTTAAGTTCACTTTTTGTTCTAGGGGAAATGAATATGCAAAGAAAAAGAACTGTTGGTTATTTGTGCTATTCTGGATATATAAAAATCAATGGAAAAAAATAAACTTTCAAATTGAAATGACAGTAGAACACCTCTATTGAGAAAGTAACCATGGGAAATGCAGTCCATTGACTAGGGCCCACCTCGTGTTTATTTGTGTAGCTGATACGGGATTCGTTCACAAAGCACCCCAGAAATTTATGTGTGGTTTTTTTCTCCCTGGTACTGACGTATTGAACACTTCCTGAAAGGGAGCTGTCAACCTCGAGTTTGAAACCAGATACGATATGAGGGAACAGCCCCGAAGCCCCTCTCCAAGGTGTGTGCACGTAGCACAGGCGAGCAGGCCCTCTGTCCTTCGCAGCCGGGGTCTTCATCGTGCCCAGCCTGTGCAGGGCAGCTGGGCGGTTGTTGTGCAGGAACCATTGCAGCCTGACTTTCTTTGTACCACAATATCTTCTGTAAATCCAATATTATAACTAGTGAATGGCAAATAAACACGTTTGGCAAGTACTTACCGTATCACACTGGTTTTGTCTTTCTGTGACATGGAGGGCTGGGAGGCCAAATGAACCCCCCTGAAACATACAAGAGCTACATTCCCAGGCTGGCCCGGCTGGCTACAAGCGGAAGTCTCTGCCTTCTCCTTCCGGTGCTTCCAGCACTCGCCAGCTCCTGAGGGCGTGATGGCCTGGCGAAGGCCCAGGATGCCCTGTTGTACCTTTTGGTATGAAGGAGTATGGAAGCATGCTTTAATGCTTGTTGAAAAAGAAAAGACACAGAAAAGGAAAAAAAGGAATTATGTGGGATTTGCAAACATAGAGCAGAAAGGGTGTGTGTTCAACCTGAGGCCAGTCACCCTCATCCACCTGTGTGGCTGGACATTACGGGAGGCAGCCTTGAATAGTGGTAAGAGATTTCAAAAGTTCTTCCCTCACTGCTACCCCCATGCAGATCAAGTCACCTCCCAGCCAAGAACTACTGTCTGAAGCTCCTTCCCAGTTCTTGTCATTGTCATCTCATGGTCTTAAATGGTCTGCCCGGTGACCACAAAGAATGTCAGGAACCAGAGCAAGTGGGATCAAAAGAAATGACTGACACAGGAAGCAATAGCCAATGAGCAAAGGCAGGAAATGCGTGAAAGTATCAGGTCACATAGGATCCAAAAAGGAGCCTAGTAAAGAGGCTGAGGGCTTGTCCTCAGGACCCAGACGGCCTGGGTTTGAGTCCCAGTTCTGTCTCACATGAAGCAACACATCAAACTAGTTCCCTAGTTTTTCCCAACCATAAAATAGGGATAATAACGCTTTAAGTCATGAAATGTAAATAAGTTCATACATGTTAAATGCTTTCAAAAGTGCTCAGTGCATAACACATGCTGGATAAATGTTAACTACACCAAGTGGCACTACTCATTATTAAACATGTAAATGCTACCAAATAACAACTTACAATAACATGTCTTCCGCTTCTCCCAATCCATGACTTGCTATTACTGTCAACTGCTGTGTGTCCACCATTCCAGATGTTTTCCTATCCCCATAATATACAGTGTAGATTTATCAACCCCCATGAAAAAGACACCATATAATGCATATCACTGCACATTTTTTACTTAGTATGCTGCGTGTGTCCCTTCACATCCACACTTAGACCTACTTCATGCTTCCCAGTGCCGGCCTGCATCGAAGTCCATGGGTGTAGTAATTCGTTTACGCTCCCCTTTACTAAGGGACTTTCAGGTTGCTCCCAGCGTTCCACTCTTATAGTGATTCTCTGCATGTATCGCATATACTTATGCTAGAATTAATGTACATGTAAAAGGAACTGCAGGTTCAAAACAATTTTACATTTTGACAGATTCCTCCAGATTGCTCTTTCAAAAGGTTTTATTAAATTCAATTACTAGTGTCAAGACCATGTGCTAGGAAGAAGAAAACAGAAACTTACCGGGTAGTCCTTGGATTGTCACTGTCTATAGCAGGTTTTTAAATCAGACTTCAGGGTCAGAGCGATTTGGTACCTTCTGAAGTACTTCAACTACTCCAGATGAGGACGGCAGGCCTGAAGAAAAACAATAACCATGAGAGTATCGAGTGCTTACTGCTAGCCAGGCTTGGGTTTAAACACTTCACATACACTGGTTTTCTCAGTTCTTACAATGGCCCTATGAGAGAGAGATCCTGTTGTTAGGCCCATTTTGCAGATGAGAAGACTGAGTTGCAGTGAGGCAGAGCAATTCGCCCATGGCCCCCCAGCTAGTGGTGGAGAAGCAGTGGATTGAGCCCCACAGTCAGCCCAGGACTCCCTGCTTTTAACCACTTTCTAGAATGAAGCTCTGGGCAGTTTTAGACATTCACTGATGACAAAAAGAGCTGTCTAAGCCCTCAGTGGTGGCCTGTCTCTTCAAATAATGTCTCCTTCTTGCTAATTTGAAAAGCAAAAGGGAGAAATGACTGTGTGAGAGTTTCTGGAAAGGGGAACCAAGAGAGCCTCCAAAGAAATTGTTCAGCCTTGTTCAGTGCTCAAGTTCAAGGAGAGGTTCCAGGTCAAAAGCCCCCTCCCTGCATGTCTGAGGATGTCAGGCAGACCCTGTGAAGTCTGAGTGACAGCCTCAGGGTGAGCCCTCCACAGCTTCCCAACTATGCCCTTTGTTGATTTGTTTACTTTTAATTAATAACTTTATTTTTTAGAGCTGTTTTAGATTTACAGATAAATTGAGCAAAGAGTATGGAGAGTTCTCATTTCCCCATCCTCCACACGCCCACGCCCACCACACAACTTCCCCTATTATTACCTTCTTAAACATTAGTGTGATGCATTTGCAACAATTAGTGAGCCAATATTGATACATCGTTGTTAATGAAAGTGCAAAGTGTATTCAGAGTCCTTAGTTTTCACCTAATGTTGTTCTTCTGTTCCAGCATCCCACATGACCTGTAGTTGTCATGTATCCTTAGGCTCCTCTTGGCTGTGATGTTTTCTCAGACTTCTCTTGTTTATGAGGCTCCTGATCCTTTTGAAGAGCGCTGGTCATGCATATTGTGGGATGCCCCTCTATTGGAATTTGTCAGCTGTCTTTTCAAGGTTGGACTGGGGTTAGGAGATCACAGAGATGCCATGCCATTTGTATCGTATTGAACTAGGGGTATATACTCTCAGCATGGTTTCTAACTATGGATATCGAGCCTGGCAATCTGGAGGAAGTGACGTTTGTCAGATTCTCCTCCGTCAAGTCACCCTTGATGTCCTCCCTTTTCTTACTGTACTCTCTAGAAGAAGTTGGTACACCCAGACCACATTTAAGGAATGGGGAACTATGCTCTCCCACCCTTTAGGAGGCAGGAGGCTTTGACTGACAGCTGGGACAGCCCCACCAGCAAGCCCCATGCTGGGGGACGCAGAGGCCGATGGCCCCTGGGATGGAGCACTCCCTCTGCTCCACAGGGGTTGGACAGCTTGTTCCCTGCTAAATTCATGAACACAGGGTCTACGCCCCTCCAGCCTTGAAAATGCAAAGGTTCAGGGTTCTAGAAGCAGCTTCGGGGTGCCCAGTGACTTTGGACCCACTGGCTGTCTTTGTACAATGCTAAGCTGTTCCTCATTCCCCAGAGGATGCTGACAAAGTCTTCACAAAGTGTCCAGTTGTGACTCAGGAGGCCATGAAGTCACCACCATTTTTCTTTTTTTAGGTTTGGGATCAATGGCTGAGCTTTATCTTATGACCTCAGAGAACTTCACCCCATTTGTACAAGCAGCCCACCCTGCATCCATATCTCCCCTTAACTGGGATCTCAGCTCCCTAGATCGCAGGCTTCTCCGGGAATTCCAAAGGGCATGAAGGCACCCTCTCTCTGCTGTATGGATACCTCCCCCCGGGGTTTCTCAGAGACGGCTTTGCCTCCTTCCCGACATACATAGAACTAAGTTCTCAGACTTGTTTTCTCGGAGGGAGAGGAGATGGCATGGAATGTGTTCACGGCCCCAGTAGGAGGAGTGTGAGTCGTGTGACAAATCCTAATATTGGTAATTAAATTTTGCATACCTCACATTTCCCTCTAGTTTCCACTTCACTGATGCTGTTGTAAGGATTAATGTTTTGAAAGTGTTTTGAAGATGAGAAGTCTTACACACATACACAGCCTGATTACTTTTATTACAAGTAAATGTATGTGGCCGCCTCCTCCCCTCACCTCTGTGATTACGTGAGGGTTTCTGCAGCAACTAAAAGTTGCTGTCCCTCTTACAAAATGGCCACCTGTCATCAAAAATGTTTCCTGTGGCCACGAACAATGCAGGCCTTGTCCCTCCTGCTGGGGGAGGCAGACCCCAAACACATCAACAAGTATCGTAGTGTATGTCAGAGGGTGTATTAATTTCCTAGGGTTGCTATAACAAACTGGACAGCTTCAATCAACAGAAATTTATTGCCCCACAGTTTTGCAAGTCAGAGGTCCAGACCAAGGTGTCGGCAAGGCTGGTTCCATCTGGTGGCTCTGACGAAGACTCTTGTCCAGGCCTGTCTGCTTCTATGCTGCTGATGCTGGCCCCCATCCTTAGTGGCCCTTGCCTTGCAGTTGTGTTACTCCAACCTCTGCCTCCTTCCCTGAGGTGTTCTACCGTGGAGTCTCTCTGTCCAAAGTTCCCTGTACGTATAAGTCACGACCATATTTTGCTGTGTATAACGCACTCCCGTGTATAATGCGCACCCACATCTTTGGCCCAAATTTTCAGGGGGAAAAAATCTTTCCTTTTAATTTTTTTAATTCAAAGTTTTAATTGTTTATATCTAAGTACTTGTTTTTGTATTGCTGTAAAGGAATTTTAGCATTTATTTTTTAACATGGTACAAGATATTTTATGTAACAAATAATTACAAAACACAAGAACAGCTACAAGGTACAAGAAATTTGATGTATAAAATTTTTTAATATAAAAAATTATTATTGTACCACAGGGTATTATTTTGCATATGATATCATTATTGATTTCTAGAGTTACACTTTCAATTCATAAGCATAAATAAAAGAATTTAAAACATTTATATAGATGCAGAATTAGTACTACTCGTGTATAACGTGCATCCTCTTTTTCCCTCACAGATTGGGGCAAAAAAGTGCGCATTATGCACAGCAAAGTACAGTAGTCAATGGATTGGGGCCCGCTGTAATCTAGGATGACCTCATCTTAACTTGATTACCTCCACAAAGATGCTATTTCCAAATAAGGTGACAAGCACAGATACTGGGGTTTAGAACTTGAATTTATGTTTTAGAACACACAGTTCAGCCCACAACAGATGAAGACGTGGCTATGGAGGGTAAGGAAGCTGGGGAACAACAAGGATGGGGTGCTAGGCTATCAGGGGACGGCTCCCTGAGAAGAGGCTTGAAGGATGTGGAGGAAAGGGAACTGTTTTAGGTATTTTAGGCAAAAGGAACAAGAAGTGCAAGGGCCCCAAGGCAGGACCTTGTCCAGCATATTTGAGGTTGACCAGGAGGCCAGTGTGGCTGAAGTGAAGTGAGCTGGCACCAAGGAGATAACAGGGCTGGGGCACAGAGCTGCCGTCATGGCATTTTGGCATCACCTTCCTATGCTAACCAGATGGCACCCAGGATGGAGGGAGGATTTCCTGTCTCTGTGTGCCTTGGTTTTCATTGTCAAACAGAATGGCCTGCATGTTAAAACCTGCAAAAACAGCAGGATTCATTCAGCTGAATGCCTGTACCTTCCTTCCATGAATGAATTTTAGAAAGCCGAAACCTCCTTGCTGCCCACACCAGTACCCATTTTCCTCAGTGACAGATGCCCTTGGGCACACGATGGCCTGGAGGCAGGACCGCACCTTGCCGCCTCCCTTCCAGCACGATTTCCCACGTGATGGATTTATTGACATTTGTTACCTAAATGGAAATGGGAGTACAGCAGCTTCTGGGAAAGCTCCTTTAAGGACGATCAGTGTGCATACCTTGCCCTGCCCGAAGGGGAGAACCACTTCTCAAGGAGGGCGGCTCTCTGTCTCTCTGTCTCTCTGTCTCTGTCTCTCTGTCTCTCTGTCTGTCTCTCTCTCTTACACACACACACACACACACACACACACACACACACACACACACACGGTTTCTGGGGGGTCATGCCCAGCAGAAGCACTGACTGAGGGAAGAAGTGCTTTCTCTCCCCCGAAGCCCCGACTTCTTCCAGTTTAGGAAGGCCTTTCGGGGTGTCCAGGGACTGGAGTCATGAGGAAGTGAGGGGAGGGAGTAGGGCAGCCTGAGAATCTTCCGTGAGGAGCAGCCTGGCACCTCCACACACAACTCTGCCTCACGGTCCATAACAACCCAACGACGTCTGGGTCAGCTGTCGGAGACCACTTTGTGATCCATTTACCTGATAGTCAAGTCACCTTAAAATTCGACCCAACTTCAAAGGTTTTGGAGTTCTTTCCCATGTCCTGTCCTCATTTGCCACCTTTTTTTTTTTTTAACTGTTGTATAATTCTAAGGGCACTTCTGACTTTTTAAAAAGCATCTTTGCTAAGCAGCCATCAGATTTGTAGTATTTTATGGATAATGGTTAAAAAAACCATGTGAGTGTCCTTTTTCCCTTGTGAATATATGAGGGACTTTTTAGTTTTTCTTAAGATCCTTTTCTCAAATTTTAAGCAATTTTGGTTTTATTCATTTATTTAGTTTTACTCAGTTATGTTGTTTTGTATTACTTTTATACTAAGAGCTTCCAAACAGATGCAAAACTTTCAAAGAGGTGAACTTGAAGGAAACCGGGCATGAAATGATGGATCGTTTGGCAGGTTTTCTATGATTTGGTTTTGGGTGACATGATCTTCTCCCTACATATAACACTTTTCCGGAACCTATGCTCCTTACACCAAATCAAATGACTTAAAGTCCCCAAACCTCAGCTTCCACACCTGTAAAGATAAAAATGTCCATTTCGTTTCACTATTGTGAATAATAAATATGTTCAGCAAAAAATAAAAAAGAAGACAATAGAAAATATTTGATAGGATGAGGAGCAACTACTCTTCTCACATTTGCAGCTGGGAGCATGAGTTAGTATGACCACTTTGCAAAACAATTTAACATTACTCTCAAAAAACTCAACACACACACTCACCCTAAGTTTTAGCACTTCCACTGCTTTAAAACAAAAACGAACAAAAAGAAAACACTCCATAAACTCTCTTTATATGCAGTACATGGTACAAATACAACCCAAATGCCCACAACAGAAGAACGGATAAATCCGTACGTTCTTACAGTGAAATAGTAGATAGAGAAGAGAGTGTATGGCTTTCCATTGCACGCAGCAAGATGTATTATATGGATAAAATAAAAAAATAAATAGAGTATGATCTTATTTATATAAAGTCCAAAACCAAGCAAAACTAAATAATTATTTTTAAGGGTGTATACCTAGGTGTTTGTTATAAGAAAAGTGGGGGAATGATTAACATGAAGTTTGGGAGACTTGGTTACATTTGGTGAGAGGGAGGGACACTTAGAAGACCCTGGGATACAGTTACGCTCTGTTGCTTACCTTAGGTGGTGAATGTATGCAAATTTATTTTATCATTAGTCATGGCACTTGGTTCAAGTAGACAGCTGATGAGATCAAAACTCACTTTCAGATCAATAGAGGTTGCTCTGGTCCAAGTGCCCCTTGGATTTCATGAGCCAACCTGCCGTGTGGCAAAGGCATACCTATGGTCACCATGGGAACCCGGGAAAAGGGTGAATGGCTGCTGAAACCCCATCTCAGATCCCATTTCACATGCCATTGGGACTGAAAATACCACAGGTTTATGTAAGTCACAGTTATTGACTTCCTTCCAATGTCTCCTAAGAACAACTGCCCTCAAAGCCGTGACAATGTCCCTGCAGTTATGTATGAACATTCTATAGTTGCTCCATGAAATAGAGCAACTGGACATGTTGCCCATCGATGAACTCTTCCGATGTGGTTATAGTGATCAATACGAAAGACAGAGGATATGTGCATGCGGGTGCACGTAGAGGTAGGAGACAGTTGGAGACCCGACATCAGGGTAAAAGAAGGTGGCATCCACCAGGAATTTAATTCAGAAACAAAACATTCTTTCTTTAGGTTTCAGTTGTCCCTTTCTTTCTTCACAAACCCCTTACCTCTGTGCAATGATTGGTTCGAGCCCCACTTAGAAAAGAAGCCCTTAGCAAGGCTGGAGTTCAGGTGAGTGAAGAGGGAAGGAAGCTGGCTGGCTTCATGCTGGAGAAAGTTGGATGGAACTGCCCTCCTCCCTGGTCTCCTTTTGTCTAAAGGGGTGCAGCCCTGAGACTGGGCTTGGATTTTCTCCCAATATTTGAATACATAAGTATAGGTCTGCAAGGGCACGGCCCTGTTTATGAGCCTTTTAAAGATCAAAGAGTGATTTTCAGTTCTTGGGCTTGTCACTTAAAACAGACCATATTTTACCATTTAAATGGTAGTTCTTTCAGAATGGCCCATTAGGCTCTTCCCATCTTGTCTTAACACTGAGTCGTACTGTTTGTGAAAAGAAATACTTTTAATGGAAAATTCAACTCTATTTCCAACATGTTAAAAGGCTCAGTGCCTCCCTTTAATGAGGCTGAGCCTCCATATGTATCATTCTGAGGATGCCAGAACTCTGATTCAAAATTGGTTAGTCACATTGCCAAAAGAAACCATCATACAGTCGGGGGAAAAAAGTAAGAGCTCACAAGACTCCACTTCCCTAAGTGCTGCCTGAACTTGAAGTGTAAAGAATGACTCCAAGGTCATGTACAGCCCGGGGACCAGGTCACATTGCTTAACAGTCATGGTCCCTACATGATCACCTTGGGTCTTCATGGAAAACATCCTTAAATTCAACACTGACTTCAAATCTGAACTTCGGGACAGCTTAAGTACTTCTTACACACACTGAAATAACTGTAAAATAGATAAAACCAAAGAATAAAGACATAAAATGCCAGAAACTTTGAGTTGAAATTGGTGCATTTTCCTGACATTATAAGACAATTTAAGTTTTCTCAGACCTGGTTCTCAGAGGTACATCAGGTTAGATATCCTGAGGTTAGAAAGAGTTACGTATTTGATGTGCGAAAAATAGATTACGAAAGACTTCTGCCTCCAGGAATGGTGCAGTCGTGTGTTGCAAATCAACAGTCCCATAGGGAACAGCTTAAAAAAATCTTCAAAGTGTGTGTGTGTGTGTGTGTGTGTGTGTGTGTGTGTATTTAAGACACATCAAAACAAGGTAGATATCTAAAAAGCCAATATCCAAGAAAGAAACAGAAATGGAAAAGAAGTAAGAAGTGAAGTGAGTCTGACCTTTCGTCTTCCCTTCCAGGTAACTTTTTGTTTCTCAGGGATGTAGAAAAGCTAAAACACTTCTGTTACTCTTACAAGGTACAGAGACAAAAAACAGTTGGGGTTCGGAGTCCTTTAAGGAAGAGAGGTGAGAGAGATGCGGTAAATAGCTCAGGCTTTCAGTTGGGATGTGCCAAGAGTGACACTTGATAGCACAGCCCCACAAACACTGAAACCAGATTCTAATTACTCAGTATCTACACGGATTAAGGTAAATTACTCTAACTCCACTGCCTTCCAAAGCGTAGAAAGCCTCAAGTTATTCCAACAGCTTTTTGAACAGCTTGGTGTTCAGGTGGAAATTACCTGGCACACCGAAGGACATGAATAAATAACTGAAAACCAAGAGAAATCACAGATAAAAGAAATAGTCCCACAGGAGTTATCAGACATGGACTTAAAAAATATATGTAATCAATAAATACAAGAAATTTGTATGACTATATGTAGACCCTCAACAGAGAACTTGAAAATACAAAAAAAAACAAAAGTAGACTTCCACAACTGAAAAACATTTGAACTGAAATTAAGAACTTAACTAATAAATTTAATAGTAATGAGAGACAGCTGAAGAGAGGATTAGTGGGCTAAAAGAATGAGTCAAAAGCAATAGCCAGACTGAAATACAGTTTATTTTTTTTTTAAAGTACATACAGAGGATAAAGCAAAAGACATTCCCACCTCCTTTTATAAAGCCAGCATAACCTTGATACTAAAACCTGGCAAGCACATTGGGAAAAAAAAGTATAAACCATCTCACACATAAGCACAGAGACAGAAATGTAGAATAAAATATTATCAAACTGAATTCAGCAATATAAAAAGGATAATACATCATATCCAGTTGGTTTTGTTCCAAGAATTCAAGCTGGTTTACCATTCAATAATCAATCAATTAGAATAGTATAAATTGCTGTCTATTTATGCAATAGAATACTATGCAATAATGAAAATCAATAAACTACCACTTCAGCAGTTTAGCTTCTTAACTCAACCTTATTAACTCATAGATTGAGTTAAGAAGCTAGATAACCAAAAAGAACATGTATTGTATGATTTCATCTACATAAAGTTCAAAAATAGGCAAAACTAATCTAAGCTTATAGATAGTAATTACCTCTAGGACTAGGCTGACCAGACATACCATTTTAAATAGGACAGAAAACAAAGGCACTCTCCCATTTCCAAGAGTAGGCACAGTCAGCCTACTGACCCCTGCACTGAGCCCAGTGAGACTAGGATGACCAGCTGTACCTTTTACAGCGGTACATCTGGTCAGCCTACCTAGGAAGGCAGAAGGGAGCAGTGATTGGGATGGGACGTAGGAGGGGCTTCTGGGCACGGCCAATGTTCTGTCTCTGGGTTCTGTCTCATCAAGCTAAACCACAAGTTATGATTTGTGTATTTTTCTGTACCTGTATGTACGTCAACATAAAAAACTAGGGTTAGGGTTAGGGTTAGGGTTAGGGTTAGGGTTAGGGTTTAGGGTTAGGGTTAGGGTTAGGGTTAGGGTTAGGGTTAGGGAAAAAAAAAAAAAACATAAAAAACTAAATGAACTTGTATATTGGAAATAAAAACTGAAAATTAGACACCCAAGACATAATGAACCAAGTTATACCAACTCAAAATTGCATAGCCCTTTACAATTGCAAAAAGTGCATTTACACATTACCTCACTTGCTCTTCACGTCAGTCATCGGGGTAGTACAGGCTGTGTAAGTGGGTGTTATTATAACCTCTGGTATGCAGATGAAGACACTTCATCTGAAATATTGAAAAGTTCAGTGACTCATCCAAGATGATAGAGCTACTATTGCCATGCCAACTCAAGTCATCTGATAACAAAACAATCCAAGGGTATTGAACCATTGACCATATTTTCCCCCCGGGGTCTAATTTAAATCACATTTAAACCACCTCAGTGAAATTCATAAACAGGGTTATACAGATTCCATTTTTCTCATTGCTTTTCAAAGCATGGTGGATAGAGCATAGACTTTAAAGAAAGATCATACCTGAGGGAAAGAAAATTCACACCCTGTCACAAATGAACTCTGGACGTGGTGCTTTGTTGCTCTAAGCTTTACTTCCTAATCCACAATGGGGCTATAATACACCGCTCAACAGTGTCGCGGTGGAGAAGAAATTAGATGTCATGGGGAAATTGCCTGGTATGGTGCCTAAAAGCAACTGGTGCTCAGTTAGGTAGGTTCTACCCTCCCTCCCAGCCATCAACTTCATAGACAAAGTGAGTCGTTGGCCCCATGGAGATCAACCCCAAAACCCTTCAGGTAATTGTGGAATAAAGCATGGAGAGACGCTTGATTTATCTAGTCCCACGGAGGCCCTTGCAAACGAACTGACTCGTTCAAGGTCATTACTTATTCAGACACAACCAGATTTAAAACCTAAGTCTAAAACCTACCTAGGCTCCCCAAACTCAGATAAATCTATCCTGCGCCCCCACTACTACCCGCTTTTCCTTTCCTCTGGGGGGGTAGGCTGTTTCAGCTTTCATCCCGGCTGGAGGCAGAGGGAGACACCAACTTTCATCCAAATCCCTCAAGACCGGGCTCAATGGGGAGCTCGCTCCAGGCAGAAGCGCTCACTCCCGCCCCTTTTCTCTCCGTACAGCTTGTGTTTAGCCTTCCTGTAGTGCGTCGCACTCCACTGGGATGCTCTGCTAGTCTATCCTCGGTCTTCTCTTGGGAATTCAGAGGTGACAGGGCCTGTGTATTAGTTTTGTGCAGAATAAAATGTAGTGAGACTCAAAATGTTTGTATGGACGGAAGGAACGAACGCACGAAGGGAGGGAAGGAGGAAATCAAATAACTCCGGGAACGAAAGAAGCAAGGTCTGTCTTTAAATACCCAAGCCCAGCTCGTCCTGCCCTCAGGGAACCGTGCCCGCCCCAGCTCCCCTCCCCTCTCCCCGCCCCCAGGGCCAGCAGCGCTTCTAGCTGCCACCAGGCCAGCCCATCAGCGCCCTTGCCCGCGGGCCCTGGAGTTTGTGTTACAGCAGCACAACAGCCTCATCTCATTGGCTTCCCACAAGTCTTGAAGGTTGTCGTACTATATTCATTTCACAGATAAAAAACAGCCGCTCAAAGGGGTTCATCGGCCCAAGGCCTCCAGGATACGTAGTGTCAGTGCAGGATTCGATTCCAGGTCTTCCTGTCCGCGCCAGGGAACTAAGCCTAGAGGGGAAGGTCTGTCCGTGTGTCCACTTAACCAACGGTTTGGCCATTCCAAACTTCATCCTGGGCCTCTGAGGTGAGCTCCTCCCATGCCCCAGCCCACCCCGCTCATCCCCGAGATCCGAAGCCACCCCACCCCCTCCCTGCGCTCAGCTGGATCAGATTAGCAAAAGCAGCGGCCTTCTCAGGATTGCCCCACTTCGCTCCAGCAATTAATTAAGAGCCCTGTGAGAGCCTCCAAAGGGCCTGCAAGCTCCAGCAGGAGACATGCACACAGCTGAATCCAAAATATTTGCTGTGTTTTTCCCCTCGTTCAGGAACCAGTCCTTACCTGTTACCTGAACCTGATTACATTCTTAAGCCGCCTTCTCTCAGTGCCAACCATGAGCCAGCCTGTTGGTCATGTGTAAGGTGGGGAGAGGGGGCTGGAGACCTGACGGGGATCATAACTGATCCATCACTACGCCGTTGTCCACTGGCTGAACCATGAGCATCCAGGCCCTGCCCGGCCTTGTCCATGGCGCTATCTGCACACCTGGGAGCTGCAGGTGAGAGCCTGACCGGCCCGGCTCAGAGAGCTCTGTGGCCAGGGCTGCCTTGTGGCCAGGATGGTGGCCTCTTGGCCCCAGAGGCTATTGGTCCGTTGTTCCCTCACAGTCTTCGAAAGGGTCTTAGGGACCAGGTGGTCCCATGTCCCACCAACACCCTGTCTCATGGTCCCTGTCTTGCTAACATTAAAAGTCTCCCTCCAAAACGTATCTGAACCCCCCATTTTCCCCTCGGTGCCAACACCTGGCTCCGGTCAGCAAACTTTTCCATAAAGAGCGAGACAAGTAACTGTTTTCAGTGCTGTGGACCACGGGGCAACATCAAGGGTACGATGCAGACGCTTATATAACAAGAGAGAAAACGTAATCCCACATATTTTTATTGGTGAAATTTAAAATATAACAATTATTAATCATTGAATACCATTTTTAAAAGACCCATCAACTAATGAAAAGAATGGAATTCTTGTGTGTGTGCTGGGGGACGAGGGCAGATAACATTTCCCTTAGGATTCAGAGTCCGTGTTCTCTGTCATGGAAACGGTGGAGAGTTCCCCTTCACCGGCCATACAGCACCAGGCGCCCACTGGCCCTGGCCCATGGGCTGTAGTTAGCAGACCCCGCCCCCACCAAAATACCCCGCCCCCTGCACATCCCCTGTGTGGTCTGTTTCCTGACACCTAGTCCTCCACTTGGCTGTGACAGACGCGGTAAAAACTGGGTTTGGTCGCCATCTCTCCTCTCATTGTCCTACTGGCCTTGCAACACTGGAATCTGGTTCAGACACGGTGCCCCCACAGGAAGCTGGCCCACGCGGGGCGAGGACACCTCCCTCACAACCACTGCCCGCTGCCTGGAGGAAGCTGGGGGCCGGATGGGAGCACTGGGCCTGAGGACAGTGGGCGGAGGTGCGGCCAAGGCCCTGAGGCCAGGCCACGGGCGCACCGGTCACTGGTCCCCCACGGGCAGAGTTTGCTCCGCCTGATACTCCAGGAGTGACGTCAAGGGGAGAAATGGCAGAAGGAACTACGAGACGAGCCAAATACCTGTAAGATATGGTATTTTTAGAGCTTAGCTCCGAGTAGCTTGGGGAAGACAATGGCCAGCACAGAGTGCCTGGCTCTGTTTTCTGCTTCACTCCTCACCAGCTGTGTGACCTCAACCAAGTCACCAGGTCTCAGGGCTCCTGTTTCTTCAGGAGTAGAAGGTGAGGGGGGTGATCCCCAAACTAGTCATAATCAGAACCAATGTGGATCTTTAGAAAGTACAGAATTCTGGGCCCCACCCAGAAGTTACTGAATCAGGAGGTAAAATTATACACACACACACATATACACACACACACACACACACACACACACACACGGGGTGCCAAAAAAATGTATATACATTTTAAGAAAGGCAAAAAAACTGTATTAAAATTGTAATACTCAATTTATACCAATAACAAAAGATGAATGCAAGTCATGTTTGACTTCTGCAATGACAAGAGGTGCTCAAAGTGGTCACCATCAGTGTCCAGACACTTCGGATTACAGTGAACTACTGCTTGAGCAACGTTGACCCAAGTGTCCACTGGTATCTCTGCGCAGGCCATTTCAGTGTCTTCCCAAGGCACCATCAGTGTATCTGGTTTTCTACAGCACACCATAAGGTCCTTTAAGGTCCCCCACAGGTAGAAGTCAAGGGATGTTAAGTCAGGAGAACATGGGAGAAACTCAAACAAAGTTCTCGAATTTCAAATACTTCAAAATGGTCTTGCGTTCCTCGAATGACAACCGTGCTTCCGCCATTTTCTTTGACCATCCTACCTGTCACATGGTGACACTAGCATTCATTAGATTAACGCCATCTTTTGAGCAAACGTCACACTACACATTGCTACCATAATTCAACTTTTAAAAGTAATACATGGGAGTTCCCTGATGGTGTAGTGGCTTAGGGCTTCAGCGCTGAGGCCTGGGTTCGATTCCCGGTCAGGGAGCTACCCACATACCAAAAAAAAAAAAAAAAAAAAAAAAAAAAGTAATACATGGATAACAGCTCTTAAAATATGTATACAATTTTGGCACCCCTAGTGTATGGGTGTCTGTGTATGGGCACACACACAAATATATGCATACACATGTATGTACACATACATAGTACACATATGTGTGTATATAAACACACATATATTTATATATTCATATATTGTGTATGTTTTAGATATATATGCATATGTGTATGCATTCATGTATAAATGTATACATATATGTTTACATGTGCATATACAACATACAATATAGTATATATTCACATGCATTCTCACATATTGTGCATATGTGCATTGTGTACACATGTATATGCATATATCTGTGCATGCACATACATATTATACACCAACATGCAAACAACATACATGTACGTGTGTGTCCTTGGTGATTCAAAATATTGTAAAGATACACTGTCCCTGGGTTGTCAGTTTCTATGTGATGACAGGTGGTGCCCACAAATTCTATATTTCATACAAACTCACGATAAACATTATTTGTAAACAATTGCTAAGCCCAGAAGTCGAGGCCACATGAAGAAACCTCATGGGTCTTGAGTTTAAGAAAGCCACTGATGAACAACTAGATTCGGGTTGTCAGAAAGTCTCTGAACAATGACATTGTCCCCTACAGTTGACTGTCGTGTCTGCTCGCCTTTGGGCCCAGCACGAACTTCAAGAGATCATCGCAGGGTCACCGAAGAGGCCCACAGAGGCTGCTGCCTTTCCCACATCTCATGGCGAATGGGTGCCACCCTGGGATTTGACCCTGAGCTTCCAAACTTTGGACTCAGTGTTTTTTCCATCAGGGTAAGAATTATTTTGGATTTTTTTTTCAAGAAGAATGAGTTGGACAAGTATAGACTACTGCCAATTCCAAATTAGTAGAATCCAAATTAACAGCATTAGAGTTGTAGCAGTGACGGGCACGGGAGAAATTGTAGTTCCTCAAAAATTCCCTGTCCTTGCACAATTTTACTGAGAAAACTTTCCAACTTTCTACTCACTCAGGGTTGTGAGGTTCCTGCTTATTTGTGCAAACCAAGTAGCATCCTACAGGTAGATTCCTTCTGACAACTGCATTAGAAGAAGGAACTGCCCACGGGCTCAATTATCACCCCCCATCACCTGTGGGCAGGGAGGACCACGACGTCCACGGTTGTTTGTTCGTGCGTTCAGCAGGCAGCTAGCTGAGTGTCCGCAGCAGCAAACGACCTTCATCCCCTTCTCTCCCATGACCACATGAGTCAAAGAAGCCAGGAGACAGGTGGGACCCTGCAAGCAGGGTGGACACGGCAGCAACCAAGTCGAGATGAGGTTGACCCATTGGGCAGCTGTCAGTCCCAGCTCTGACCCCCTCCAAGACTTTGTGTGAGAGCTGCCCATCGACAGGCACCCAACGACCCCAAATCGCTGTTCAGAGTGTTGAGAACTACAGACCAGCATGGTCTAACGCTGCCACTGGGGAGGCAACTGTTAGAAATGCTTCCCAGGGTATCTTGGTCTTGTTGCCAATGCGATCACCATCTTAATAACTGGTACCCCACCTAAGACCTGAATCTGCGTTCCTTTGTCACGTAGGCTTGGGGTCAGCCCCACGCCTTTTGCTTTCCCCGCTGCTACCTCTACCCATGTGACCATCTGCAGAAGGCAGTCCTGCGTCGATGTCCCTGTAGGGTCCTGGGATCCACTCTTTATGTACCACTAAAGCATTCATTCGCAACCTTGGCTGCACACCAGAATAACCTGGAAAGATTCACCAAATGCCAATAAATGGTGGCACTCCCCGAGATTCTAATTTACCTGGTCTGGGATGTGGCCTGACCATCAGGATGGCTAGAAGCTTCTGAGAGGTGTTAACATGCAGTCAGGGGCAGAAACTTTGGCTCTAAGCCTTTTCTGAGCCGAAGACCTGTAGTTCTGCAGGCTCCAGCTTTAAGTAAGGGGAGAGATTAAGGCTTTCACTGATGTTGGATTTAGCAAATGTGGTAAAATGACTGAGGTCTCTATACTTCCAGCTCTCTGGATGACCACCAACTTTCCATGGCTCTCCAGAGGTCAGGCCACCCCTCCAGTTTCCTGTGTAATGTGGGTTTTAAGGTGATGCGTGCACATGAACACACACCCAACTAATTGAAACATAATGAAAAGTTCTCCACTGAATTTAATGAAGGGCTATTTTTAAAACACAATGGTTAACTTGTTGGTCTGCAAGAGAGAATTATCAGGGTTTTTATTTTCTCAAACACACATGAAATCCAGAGGTACCCAAAAGGGAAGGATTCATTGCACATGTGCTAAAGAGTTTTAAGTCTTTCAAATAGATTTTTCAAGGGATTTATGTCTGTATTCATTTCCTGTGGCTGCTGTAACAAATTATCACAGTCTTGGTGGCTTAAAAGCACCACAGATTTATTTCCTTACAGTTCTGGTGGTCAGAAGTCTGGAATGGGGCTCACAGGACTGAAATCAAGAAACGCAGGGCGGTGGTCTTTTCCAGAAGCTCTAGAGGAGAGCACACTTTCTCGTTCATGCCAGTTCTCGAACCTGCCACATCCTGTGGCTCATAGCCACTTCCTCCATCCTCAAGTCTAGCAAGGGCAGGTTGAGTCTCTCTCATGATGCCATCTCTTAGCTTCTGACACTTCTGCCTCCCCATTTCAGGACCCCTGTGATTATACCAGATCCACCATGTAATCCGGAATAATTCCTTTATTATAATGTCACCTGGTAAGCCACCTTGGTTCCATCTGTAACCTCAATTCCCCCTGAGGTGTGACATAACATAGTCACAGGCTCTGAGATTAGGACCTGGGCATCTCTAAAGGGCCATTATGCCCTCCTAATGCCCAAATTATTCTAAGGACATAAGTGGTTCTTAGCTGAGGAGGGAAGTAAAAAAAAAAAAAAAGCTTATCACCACATTGGGAACCATGTGTCATCCAAATTAATCAAGAGTAGGGATGGTCCATGCGATGTGAGAGCTCATCTTGTACAGGGCCATACTCAGTCCTGTAGCAAATGGAGGGAGGCTGGGGACGCAGTGCTTGTGTCCAAGCTTGGCATCCAGCTGCGGAGATAGGTCGAAAGGGTGGTGTAAGCGGGCCGGACAGGAGGCGCTCAACCACAGGCCAGGCAGAGCTCCGACGCTGTCAGTAGGTCGGTGGTGCAGAGCCCGTGCGATGTAACGCACTGTCCTGTAGAAACAACATTCTGAGTGGAGGGTGGGGTGTTTGGCTAGCTCATAGACCTAACTACATCATGGGTTAACATGACCATAATGGGTTAGAACATCTGCAGGGGCACGACCTAGACACCATTGCTTACCTCAGCAGGAAAATTGGTTTATGGTCCCACCTGATTACCAAACATTTCAATTTCCTCACCATGGGCAGCCCGAGGTGGGGGAAGCTTGGGGAAAGAGGGGTTGGGTATTCTGGGCCACCAGTAACTTGCTAAAGTATTAGGTGTTCTTCTCGTGGCCACACATTCCCCTGATGGTTCGAACAGGAAAAGAAACGTACACGTGGTGTCTTGTTCATCACTAAGCCTCACGAAGCACAGCCTACCCTCCTGAATCAGGAGGAGTCCTGGTCTAATGCCACAGAGGGGTGTCATGGTCAGGGACGCTTCCGGAAGGAGGCAGGGACTGAACTGGGCCTGCAGGACAAGCAGAGTGAGTTAGGGAATGACAAACAGGCCAGACAGAAGCGCAGAGGGAAAATCAAGCATTCTCACAGGGAGTTCTGAAAAAAGCGACCAGGCAGAAGGTGGGT
>PVJL010004057.1:0-140031 GCA_004026885.1 Lyroderma lyra
TCCAAACTAACCGATGCTAATTCTCAAGTTTTCAGTCTCAAATTAACCGCATTTAAAAATGTACAGATATTGCGGAAACTAACAAATGATCGTTATCCACCATACACCAAGAAAAAGTTTTCTCTGATTCTCTTTCCTACAGTTTTAGGTCGTTCTCAGGTATTATCCACTGGAAACACTGATAATGTACTTTTCTGATAAATGTTGAAGTCCACCCTCCAAAGGAGCAAGATAAGAAAATGATGATTAAAGGCATTTCAGAAATAAAATGTCCGAATTTAAATCACATACACCAACTATCTCAAAAACTGAATTTTTAAAATTAACAGGTTACTGGCAAGACTGGCCTACATGTGGGTGAGATGATCAGCAGCTACCTCTATGGTGTGACTTAGTAGAAACTAGCACAGCCCCTCTTTCCCAATGATGTGTTAACAACACCTGTAGTTTATAGAACTATCATTTTCTGGTTCTGTATTAAAATGCAAACCCTCCTGAATTTAATAGTATGTTAAATTACTAGCATGTTATTGGGCATTCATTTATCCTATAACCCTCCCCTAAAATAGCTAGGCAGTTTGAGAGCTGGGAACAGCTGGTAGGTAAAATACAGGGAAACAACAGTGTAAGAGATAAAGGGAAAAGGAAGTGTAGTGGGGAATTACTCATCACAAACTTAGTTTACATTATAGTTTCAACTAAGAAGTCTCAGGTTCCACACATTTCTGAGCATCACACTTAACCCACTATAAATTAAAAAACCACTGAATCATCCGATCTCCTTTCTAGTAGCCTGGATAACTGAGAATTTAGTTTTGCATGATACAAATAAAGAAAGAAAAGAGTAAAAACCGAAAAGTACCTGAACTGTTTGTTTGTTATCTCCTCTTAAAATACTACAGGATGCACTAAGTTCAATATGGCCCTGGGGTTTTCTAATTACATCACTCTGTGAAAGGAAGAAAAGCAAATGCAAAGTGATTAGCTGTAATAGTAATAATAAGAAATGCTTTGCATAATTAATTGCACAACAGGAAAGAAAATCAGTCAGGATTTTGATTTCTAGTTTGAGGAATTCAGTTCTAAACAGCAAGCATTTTCCACTTACCGGAGATTTGTAGTAAAGTAATTCACCCCCTTTAAGAACAAACCATCTCCGCTTCCAAGTCTTGACTTTACCGCTCATTTTTAATAAATAGCCAGATTTTTCCAGTGGCTCCTAATTAAAAGAAGATTTAAAAAATTATTTTAGTTTCCTTTCAGAGTCTCAAACGAATTAATGTTTGTTTGTTTTCTTGTTTTTTAAAACTGATGCAGTGTTTACATTTTTCCCATTATCACTGGAAGACGAGCACGTTTTAGGGAGCTTCTGCTCTGGCTGTGAGTACTCTGTATCTGTGGAGTAAGCATCTGGGGGAATAGCATAATCACTTTCAGAAGCCACAGAAGAGAGAGACACACCTAGATGAAGACAAAAATAAGTCAAGTCAATCTTTAATACTAATTGGGTGGTCCGAATGCTGTCTGTGAGTTCTCCTAAGGAATATAGCTATTCTTTAATCACAAACCTTCCCACACTAGATTTGTTCTCATGCCTTTGGCCATGAAAAACTTTTAAAACAAAACAGAAGTAAAGGGTAAGGACTATCATGCAACTCTCCAAGCACTGTTATTTTTGCATATATAAAATACATGCAGTCATCTACTAATGAATCTTTTATTAAGAATTAAATAGATATATTTACATATTGATATATACACAAATAAATGTTTTATCTTAATTTATCAAGGTTTGCACAACCACAATTTAAACCACTGTAATCAGTTTTAAAGTAATACACATAAAAAGCCCCATGGGGGAGAAAAAAGCCCCACGATTTCAATAGAATTTTTCATATGAAGTCCGATACTACTAATTTAAAGATTTTTAAAGTCTTTTGTAAAAGAGAAGAAATAGACTTAAAGATGTAAACAGACTTTCATTTGACAGCAGCTATAAAATAAAATTCAAGGGAACATTTTTACAGTAATTCACCTGCCTTTTTAGAAAAAGACTTGCAAGTTGCAGGTCACATATGGAGGGTCACTATAATTGGAGACTTTGACTAGATTAAATAAGATCAAGAACTTTTTGGCATACACAATATGGCATACAAAACATCCTGTTGATAGTGCAAGCCACAGGAAAACATTTAAAAATCTTGTATATGGCGAAAAGTCCTTGAAACAGTTTCACACTGAATAACAAAGCTTTTTTGTACTCATGGGGTAAATTCCAATGCAGCAGTCAGCAGATGGAAATGTTCATTCAGATATATTCAAATGTCGTCGCAGCAAAAGGGTTAATATCAGATTAACCACAAAGTGTTGTATGTATTTTCTGCCATTTAGCTGTGTAACAAATTTAGCTGAAATAAGTCTATGCCATAATTATCCAAAATGCCACACAATAACTATATGTAAAAGAGAAATCTCATGTTAGCCAAGTATCTCACTTTATTCCCACAAGAAAGTGAGCTTTCTTTTACAGACCAGATAAGGTTAAACAAAAAAAGTCTACAGCTTGCCTAAAATCACGAAGAGACTGTGTCTTAGTCCTAGGCTAATTCTCTTTTCACTGTGTTTTGAAACAAGTACTTTTCATTTTTAAAAAATCCTATTATGGGGATAAAAATTCCTATTACATATTCTGAATTACTGGTAGTTGTCTGTGTGCCTGAGATGTCCCCTCACCGCGTTTCATGGCTCTGGGGCTGCCCAGCCCACTCCGACTGCGCGTGTCTGACTCCGAAGTCCGGGAGCTGGATCTGGAACTATCATCTTCCTCTGACCCAGAGGAGTCATCCAGGAAAGGGCTGCTGCTTATTTGGGTTGCCTTCTAAAGAAAAGCACAACAGCCTCCCTGTATCCATCTCTAAAGTCACCTCTTTCTTTAGATATAGAATGCTCTACCAGAAGTGATGGAATAAGATTTTTTTAAGGATTACAATAATATATTTTGCCATTACCAATCATGTTGCTAAGTCCCAAATTCTAATTAGCATATGCCAACTGTAAAAGATTCCTGACAACATAGAGCCGTGAACACCTAACGATACTTATTTTAATTAGGTACTTCAAGCCAGGGAGGGGCACTCTGGCAGTGATAAAAAGATCTAAATTAGAAGTTTTCATTACATCATTAATAACAGGTTTCCTTTAAACGATGAACAGCCATGGAGTGGGTAGAGTATCACACAGGAAGTAATAAAAATGGACTCAGACGTCTAGTGCTCTGATAGGAATAATTATCTTCTCCAGATCTTTCCATTTTTTCTCTTGTTATGATGTATTAGTGTGAACTTCTAAACTACCCTATAAAGGGAGAGTCTGTGTAAAAATGGTAAGAATGGATTCTGGAGCTTGAATAAACAGTTTTCTTGATCTATCATTACACATTTAACAGTAACAATAATGCATTACCCCCTTCAAAGTTGTATACACTGGGGTTGTCATATTCTTGTATATCAGAGACGTATAAAGTCCTGATGTGGTATAGGAAAGCGTTGCAATAGAATCTGAAACAGAAAACAAAATAATTTAAAAAATAACAACTAGTACTTAAGGTCTATTTCTTATGAATGTGAATTAACAAAATTTCCAACTGAAAGAGAAATTGGATCAATACATGATTATTCGTTATATAGTCTACTTTAAGAATTACAGCATTTGCAGATATAATTATATACTCTCTTACATGGTTCATTGTTTCCTTATGTGTGCTAGTTCCCCAACTAGACTGTAAGCTTTTTGAGAGCAAGGATCATAACTTTTATTTCTATAGCATCTCCATCCAGCTCAGGCTGGACAGAAATAGGTACAAACACCAACTGACTGATTCAGTGAGCAATAGTACCCTATGAAGATATTCTGTGACTATTCATAGCCCTATTACTGATATGGTGTTAAAACATCATCAGCCTTTATCAGATGAACCTCATATTAAAAGGTTAGAATATAATTTCCTAAATGGTAAGAACACGAGATAGCTGGAAAAAAACAGAACATCAGTGGCTACCTCTGAGATATGGATTAGCGGTAGGGTAGGGAAGGGGATGGTAGAAGGAACCGAGGAAAATTTCTCTTTTTATTCCAGACAGTTCCCTGTTGTTTGGTTTTATTTTTAATAATGGGCATGCCTTGCCACTATAATAATTTCTTAAAGAAGGAAAGGAGGAATGCGTTTTAAACTCTGGGAAAAGAGGACATAGAGGCCAATATTTTTACTTTCAACAGCCCCAACTCCATGGTTTCTTTGCATTAGCATTGTTTGGGTAAAAACATAATGAGGTAGTCTACGTAAGAGTTGAATGTGTATGTGACCCTATCCTAAACAACATGAATTTCAATTTAAAAATATAAATCAGTAATCCTAGAAATTATTTTCTAAAAGTTTACAAAATTCTATTTATTCCAATAACTTTAGACATTTAGAAAGTTCTTGGCTACCATAACAGCAGTACAAAATCATTTATTTTTTAAAAAACATTTTCATTGTAATAAAAAAAACACACACACAACATAAAATTTACCATCCCAACCATTTTTAAGTGCACAGTTCAGCTGTTGTTAAGTATATTCACAGTGTTGTGAATCAGATCTCCAGAACTTTTTTACCACGCAAATTTGAAACTCTATGTCCATCAAACATCTACTCTCCTTGTCCCAATCCCCACTATCCCTTAGTAACCAGCATTGTACCTTTTGTTTCTAAGAATTTGACTATTTAGATACCTCACATAAGTAGGATTGTATAGTATTTGTCTTTTTGTGACTGCTTATTTCACTTAGCATTATGTCTTCAAGGTTCATCCATATTGTAGCATGCACAGTCACTTACTTTTATTAACATTCTCCATACTGAAGGCTTCAGACATTCGAATGCCTGATTTGGCTACAGCATAAATTCTGCTTTCCTAATGCAAAAGAGAGATTTAAACTGGATGTTTAAAGCAAAGAAATGATTGCTTTCAATACACATGTTTTTCATTTGTTCTTCATTAAATATTCACTGGAGTACAGCATTATTATAAAATTGTCATCATTGCCAACTAAAATATGCCACTGTGAATAACACTGCACAAGTTTTTTCCATCCATTAATCACTCCATTATTTACCTTTGTTCCCAAATTTTTGCTTGGTATTTTAAATATTTTAGAAGACACAGGAAAATGTTAAGAAAAAGCTTATTCACATTCACTGACTATACATAAACACCACCTTTAATAGTCGACCATTCTAAAATATGGTTAAAGAAAAAAATGGGAAAACCTTCAATGGCTATAACATGAAGCCAGAAACCATTCAGTCACTGACTACACATAAATATTACCTTTAATATGCTACCATTTTAGAACACATTTGAAGAAAAAAGAAAGAAAAAACTTAGAAGTCAGAAATCACAGACAGAGCAGCATGAGTGCTATCACCTTCATATTTCAATCAAGTAGAAGAAATACTTGAGGTCAAACAACAAATTAATTTGAGAACTGCAATATAATTTATAATATCATCTTGTTTCAAAAGTAGACTGTTACTTTGCTTTCTCTTCTCTAAGACAGATCTCTGAAATGAATATTTAAAAGGCTAGTAGCCCATCCCTCTGTGAGAAAAGGACCCCAGGTTGTTCCTAAGGCATAGGTCACCATGTCCTAAACTTTGTAATGCATCTAACCTGGACACTGTTGTCTGGATAAGGGCACGGTGGGCAATGGTGGCAGTCCTGTTCAGGACTGTGCTAGTCTGTGGCCTGTGAGGCAACGGGCATGAGATCACTATCTGAGACACTTTAGATTGAAGAGTGGCTGACAATGATTAAGATGCAGATTCTTTGAAAGTGTGATTGTGAGACACACACACAAGAGAGACAAACAGCTGAGTGGGCAGAATAGAAAGACATATGAAAATAAGGCAGTAGGCAGGAGCTGTGAGGCAATCAGAAGCCATGTGAGTGGAGGAGAGGACTTGGTAGTGAGAGAAGCAGAGAGTCGCTGGAGACAGGAGAGGACAAGCTGAACCACTGTACCAGGGGCGATGGGTATCACTTGTTTCAAAGGAGTTGACTATCAGAGGTGCTGATGAATCATCACGTTGTCCCACTAGCATGACTACTGTATTCTGAATGATATTCAAGTTCAGTAAGAACAGAATATGCCTTAAACTCTTTAAAATCCTTAAAATAAACTCTCATAAATTGAGGAAACTTGAATACATCTCTTTTCCTTGAAGGCTGAAATACCCAAAAAACAGAAATAAAACCTCAGACTTGGCCAGTTTGCTAAGAGGCTTTCGAAAAGCAGTACTACTTTTTCAGGACTGAACAGCTTCAGAAGATAAGGAGAAGTGAGAAAGGCAAAAAAGGAGTAAGGTGGTTTGCCAACTAAAACAAACTTGAAAGCCTAATCTAAACTTCCGAAAATCTTCACATAATAAAAGAAGCAAAATTTCAACTCCTTACTGCCCAAAGGGTAACATAATTGGAATTCCAGAGGGTCACAAGCCAATAACTTTTAAAATGATATCCAGAATTTAGTAATAAACTGTAGATGGTTTCATGTGGACACTGTAATGAAATACTCTTCTGAAAGTAAGAGCAGATATATCTCAAGGTCTGAATTTATACTAGGAAAGTATGGTTATCTTAATTTGTTTAAAATTATATTGGTCTCTAAATAAAAAGATAATAATAGCAGAACATGACTCTGAAAACCAAAATATCCTGCAATCCAAATTTTCTGTGGAGGCCAAAGGTTAAATTATGTCAATATGTGAAGGAATTCTTAAATTAACAATACAGATCGTTTTACTTTGTTTCAAATATAGGAAGAATTTATTTTTAATCTTGTGATTCCTGAGAAGAATCACAAAGTTGGTGGCCTAATGATTGTGCTAATGGTCAATGTTTCAATGGAAGAAACTTTAATCTATTCTGGATATATGGAAGATGCTTTTGATTGAAGCAATGGATTTAGAAGCTCATGAAGCAAAAAATTTAATTTCTCTTAAAGCCAATCAAGTAAATGATTAAGTACCAAAACCGATGACCAACCAGAGTTAAGTGTCCCACTCAAGAATTCACCCAAAGGTGTTATAGTTAGGAGGAAACTTTCTTCCCTACTCCTGCTGTTCCCTTCCATGTGGAGGGAGCTCAGTAATTGAACACTCCTGATCTCTTTGCAACCTTTCACTCTCTCCTCCCCATGGAGGAAGGGTGTCTTAATGTGTTTGGGAAGCTTAGAAGAATAAACTGGACATGCAGAGTCCAGGATCTTCCTTTCTCCTTTCTCTTGACAAGTAGCAGGAAACAACCATTTGGTTTGCTCTAGGTTGTAAATTTTAGAGCGTTAGGGCCTCACTGGCAGAAGCCTGTGGTGTTCCGGTGCTAGCTGGTGAATAAATACAGCTCATTTCAATGTCCATTACTGGAAAGCTCATTTGACCACCAATTCTCTCAAATTGGTTTTATCAGTAATAATGGCAATATTTTGATCTCCCATCTGTCTTATCTTTTTCTTATTTCTCAATTGATTCTGAACTCAGCGGGAAAGAGAAGGGGAAATTGTATTCTGAAAACTGGGAATTGTCAGAAGAAAGTTGAATTGGAAAAGAAACAGGAAAAGAGGCAAAGTAAAACCTAAAAATGAGTGTTAAGAAAAAAACTAGGGTGCATGTGTTGCACACAGTAATGTAATTTACCCAGGAGGGAAAACGGTGCAGGGGAGGAGTTGGAGGTTTGCTGCACGCCGCCTTCTTTGCTGAGTCACAGGTTTCCTGGTCATCTGAACACGGGGATTCCAGAGAGTCATAGGAAAACAATCCATCATCACAACTCGTGTCCATGTTCTCTAAAATTTCTGTACTGTCGCCATCAACTAGATCAAGATCTGTTTCCTGGGGTCTCAGTGGTCGTATCATGCTTATAGCATTTCTGTTTGTCCCAAACATCCTATCGGAACTTAACTGTGGCTGGCTTAAGTGCCTTTTGGCTAGGGCTACACTTATACTGAAAACATTAGGAATCCTTAACTTTGGGGGTGGCAGGTTTGATGAAGGCACTAATTGTGTTCCTTTTCCAGGGAGCAGGTTAGGATGCTTTGGAGTCAAAGCTGGGGTCAAAATAGGGCTTGGGGTGTTGGCTTCACTTGATGAAGATGAATAATCCAGTCTGTGAGATTGAAATTTTTTATTCAGTTCGTCTGAGGAGCTATCATGCTCCTTTTTATTGGATTCACAGTTTCCCTTTCCGAGAGAACTATTCTGAGCTTTCCACTGTGCTTCCTGTTGCCAAGAATACAACTTCTTGTGTTCTGGTCTCTTTATGCCAAAAGTCTCTTCTTCAAATATAGAACTGCTGTCATCAGATGCTGTCAAGTATGTCTCGCTGCCCATTCTGCTACACTGGACCCCTTCCTCTGAGGTGTGACTTGAAAGGGTGGACGTGTACCTGGACTTGGACCTTCCTTTGCTCCCGTCTTCCTCATCAGAACTCCAGTCACTCACTGGGGCCCCAGAATTCTGGGATAGACCACCATCTGTTACAAAGCTTGTTCTTGTTTTCCGATTCTGTTCTGAGACACAAGGGGTTTGACGCAATGTTCTCTGACCTTGGTTGTTTCCTTGAATTTGGTTATCGACAGACTTTCCTGGAATTTCCATTTCTAGAAAAGCATACATCAAATTGGCATGTTGCCTTTAATAATATAATCTTTCTATACATTTAGCTCTATGTAACTACATTGTGAAAACTGGAATTTTCATAAGTATAAAGTTAATTTACATTATCCTTTTTTAGTTGGATGTCTTTTTTAAACCCACCTTTGAAATTATAAGCTTTATATAAAATATGAAGCCCTAACACTGCAGTAGAATAGTATCAAAATTAAACTGCTTTTTACAAATAAACATCTTGGGGAAAAAGCTGACAATAGTCTCAGGAGAGAATAAAAGAAGCAAATGTGAAATAAGGCAAAGCAGCCACTAAAAAAATGAACACCATTCAATTTTAGAAGAAAAGAAAATGACAACACCCTTTCAACTCAATTTCAAAATTATCATAAGTAAATTTAAACATAATAAATATAAAGCTATAGTTCAAAAACTTTGTTCACAAACTTTAATACTTGAAATACGCAAAACCATTAAGAAAACAGAGAAAAACTTTCCTCGCTCTACTTTTGGCTTAGTCATAACTACAAAATGTGTTTATATAATAAGAATAACATTCTTGAAAAAATTATCTTTAGATGGCTTATTTTGTTTAAAACATAATTACCAGACTACACCATTGGCTTCAGAAACAGTGAACTAAAAATTTAGATTGAAAAGTACAAAAGAAACTTCAAAAACATATAAAACATGAATTGACCTTCATAACTAAGAAAATAGAGGCTAAACAAATCAACTCTACAACTGGGCATCAGGAGGTTCATTAAATTTGCAAATGAGCAAGAGCTTCAGTAAAGGCAACCTCAGTTGTACTGAGCTATACTCAACTGCTAGAAAGTGGGAAGGGAATGAAAATGACTTTTCAAAAAAGAAAAAATATGCAAGTAACAGCATAAAAGTGAGTAACAAAGGAGACTTCTCACTGAAAAAACATTATGTAGTTTTCAGAATTTCATGGGCTATAATTTTTCTCCTTTGGAGGAAGGAAGTGGGTCCTGAAAATAGAGAAGATACAAATTTGAGCCTCAAAAAATAGTTGGGAAAAGCCATACTAGGTGGCAAAGCCAGCAGTTGTACGACAAAAAAAAAAAAATTTAGAGGGGCTTTAAGACTAAAAGAAAGAGAGAAATCTGCACACAGATTTCCTCTTTGAAGTAATAAAGGGAAAATCAAAGCTGTTATGAAATTGTCTCCTGGCACTCTATTTCTTTGTAAGTTTTCAATGTTATTTTTAACATTAGGCTAGTTTCAATATTTTAAGTAAATAATGAATAGAAAGTTCATAATTCTAATCTGAAACACTAAGTTAAAGCAAGTACTTTGTAGGTATAACTGTAAACTTTTTCATTTTAAGTATCACATCACAAAAGCATAAGAGGAGGAAATCAGTTTCTGGCAAAGACCCTCAAAATCCCACACAAAACAACTAGATAAAGTGAAAGGCTGTACTGCTCTTTAGAAATATTCTCGTAAGACATCAAGTTATCAAGAAAAAAAAATAAGTAAACTAGGATTTTGGATATTTACCCTTCTGAGTGATGGAAAAAGAAAAAAGAAAAGAAAATTAGACTATATAAAGATTAATTTTAGCAAATGATTTTTCCCTTTTAAAAAATGTCAAGGCAAATTCTTCTATGAATACCTTCTATGTCTTTTCCTTCAGTGAACTCAGGTTCTTTAGATGATATCTTGTTCATTTCCTCAGATTTTACTACTTGAGGAGGACTTCTTGCTCGAGATGAAAAGCACCCAAAGGTCAAACTGCTGAGGCGCTGGCCTTCTGAAAGCTTTGGTGTGGAAACACTGGACGGCTTCTTCCCTTGAACTTCTGCAAGGTCATTAATCAAAATGAAGATTTGAATTTTTCCTAAGTGTTTGTTAAACACAGAGCGAAAGCATATAAAAACTTGGACAAACCACTCCTTGTGCCAGAAAAACCCTGAAAATCCTAAAGGTGATTTATTTTTCTATTATTCAATTAATTTAAACTAAAAGAAACAAAACCAATTCACCCATCCCCCACCTCTGGCAACAACCAATCTGTTCTCCATGTCTATAAACTTGGTTTTTAAATTTTATTTATTTTTGGATTCCTCACATAAGAGACATCATAAGGTATTTGTCTTTATCTGTCTGACTTACTTTCCTTAGCATAATGCCCTCGAGGTCCATCCATGTTATTGCAAATGCCAAGATTTCTTTCTTTTTTATGGCTGAGTAACATTCTACATATAGGAGGACTGTCCAGAAAAAATCCAGCCATAAATGCCTCTAATTTTCATATTATATGGCTGGATACTTTCCAGACATCCCCCATATACCATAGCTTCCTTATTTATTCACCCATTGATGGACACTTAAATCATTTTAATATCTTGGCTACTGTAAATATGGCTGCAATGAACATGGGGGTGCATGTATCTTTTGGAATTACTGTTTTCATTTTCTTTGTATAAATACCCAGAAGTAGAACTGCTGGATCATATGGTAGTTCTATTTTCAATTTTTTGAGGATTTGGTATCCCTGCAGGGTCCTGGAACCAATCCCCCATGGATACAAAGGAACAACTTAGGTTTTGGGGGAGTCAAAAG
This sequence comes from Lyroderma lyra, assembly GCA_004026885.1. NCBI lineage: Eukaryota > Metazoa > Chordata > Mammalia > Chiroptera > Megadermatidae > Lyroderma > Lyroderma lyra. The sequence continues at coordinate 11,297 of PVJL010004057.1, forward strand.
TTACTCGTATACGTGAATTTTCGACTGGATGGGAGTCAGTACCCCTAATCCATGCAGTTGTTCAAAAGCCAACTGTACTATATTATACCTGCAAATATCATATTTATTCTTTTTCAGTCCAAGTCTAGGTTCCAAGGATCAATACCCCTTAGTCTACATGACCTAAAAGACTGCCAATGAAGACGAGAATTGTAAACTAAGAATATCTGGGAAAATAGCCTTTTGGGAATGGGTTTAGTACATCCAATCTATTCCAGTGAGGGTTTACATCAGAAAAACATGACGGGGCTGGTGGGGGGCAGTTCCCTGGTGGCTAGGCTTTGGTGCTCTCACCACCACAGCCTGGGTTTGCTTCCTGATCAGGGAACCAACCAAAAAAAAAAAAAAAAGAAAGAAAGAAAAACATGAAACTTTAATTCTAACTATGGAATTCTGGATAAGCTATGAGAAAGTCTATTTTTCATCATTAGGAGGAGGAAATGGTGATATAAGAAAGATATGTTTTGGTTTACATTCATGATTCCTGGCAAACAGCTTCTAAAACACCTTGGTATTTCCTAAGTACTATAAAGGTGTCTTTTAATTTCATAATAGGCCCTTTTGACCAAATCTGAGTTTGTGTTAACGAGGAGACTCTTGGAAAGCCCCTGGAGAGCCTCAGGATGAGGGCTGGTTACCAGGGGAACCAACCAAGTGATTAGAGGGTTGGATATTTCAGCCTTACCCTCTACTCACTACCTCTGACCTTAGGGAAAGGGAAAAGGACTGGTGTTGAATTAATCCCAATGGCCAATGATTTAATCAAACAATCATGCCTGCATAGTGAAGCCTCCACTAAAACCCAAAAGGATGGGGTTCAGAGAGCTTCCAGGTTAGTGAACACGTGGAGATGCTTGGAGAATGACTCATTCAGAGTGGACAGGAGCTCTGTGCCCCTTCTCCTATACCCTGCCCTACATACGGGTATCTCCTCCATTTGGCTGTTCCTGAGTTGTATCCTTTGTAATAAACCAGCAATCTAGTAAGTAAACTGCCTGTGTTCTGTGAGTAACTCTAGCAAATTATCAAACCCAAGGAAAGGGTCATGGGAACCTCCAATTTAGAGGCACTTGTGCAGAAGCAGGAGTGACAACCTGTACTTGGGATTGTGTCTGAAGTGGGAGGCAGGATAGTTTTGTGGGACTGAGCTCTGATGCTAATGTCAAGTAGATAATATCAGAATTGAGTTGAATTTGTTGGAGAGACAGTGTTGTCCTCTAAAAATTGAAAAATAGCTTGATACGGGAAAAACTGCTCACATGCAGTGTCAGAAGTATTGAGAAGAAACGCAGAGTAGTTTTGTTCTCTTTACAAAATGATAGCAATACGTATAACATGCAATAGATGCTTTCATGTCCTATCATCAACAAACCCCTATGAAACCAGGAAGGCACTATTACAATCACCATTTTGCTGATGTAAAAAAAAAAAATCTGGAGATATAACTGTTATTAAATTGTAGAGCTTTAAAGATGACTTCAAAGCCCATGTTCTTGCTGCCATGCCAGCATTCTTCCAATGCATTGTGCAAAACCCGAGGGCTTTGTGAAAATGTCCCAGAGGGTGTCAGAAGGGGCATGAGTGAGGCCACGACTGCAGAACTCTGGACTCTGAAAACTTTTGTTACCTGTTTTATCTCTTGAGATTCTATAGAAAGAAGTTATTGTAAGAAGGGTCCTAAATGTTGCCAAAAAAGTATCAAAACCACTATTCTAGATGACACATCTAATAATCCTACTGATTCACCTCCTCTTCAGTTCCATGAGTATATTAGGTAAATTTCTATCTCTAACTCTGCCACCCACCCTCAATCTTTGAGGATGAGAAGAAAGTAAGTCACCCCAAGCATTGGAAGATGCAAACGGGTTTATTCATATAAAATTCGGCTATAAATGTTCAGGCTGTGAGAGTTTAGTCACTGTTGATCACCATGGCACAAAGTAAAAATATAATAGAATATAACATGACTAATTTTTTAAAGCATACCTGAAATTAAATGCTGAAATCACTATTACCCCCTTTGTTATTCATTACTGTCTACCTGTGCTAACATGGACATACACAATCATATTTATTTAGTAGTTATTTAAATTTAAATAAATTCAAATTAAATAAAATGTGAAATTCAGTCCCCAGTTGTGCTAGTCATATTTCAAGCGCTCACTAGTAAAATTACACATAGCCAAATAAATTCAATTAAACTATCTTAGTCAAAGTACTCATACCTTGTAGTTTTGACTGTATCGTTCTTATCTCTTCAGTTTGGTTTTGGTTGATCAAACGAAGATTCTGATTCTCCAGTTCCAGCTAAAAGAATATAATGGGTGTTCTTTTATACAAGAATAACACTTCTAAAACATACTAATAAATTATAATTTTTAGAACATGTTAATACCCAATTACACATAAGCTAAAATACAAAAAAAGATAAGCAAATATATGAGTTCATCATCATAGGTTATCAACTTAGATAATTATGACTTCAATGTGTATTTTTTACAGAACTAAGAGTTTTAAATGCTTTCACCCCCTATGTCTTTTCATTGTAAAATTATTTTTAAAAAATTATTTCAGCATTTAATCTCCCATATAAACTAAATAATATTTACTTCTCAGTTATTGAACACATTAATTTTATAATATACACATATGTTCTATAATTATTTAATTAGAACTACAGTAAACTATTTAGAAAGAGGCTATTTATACTGATTCCCATGAGTCTATCAGTATTTTTCACTTTAGAAATACATTGAACATTAAAATGAAAGCTACCTATCTCACATTTACCAAAAGACAGCAGCACCACCAACTGATCCGAACGTCACTTCACTCAAATGATCACATATTCTGATGACTTATCTACTCAAAAGAAGTATAAGGTAGAGAAAAGGCAAAATATAGCAATAAATACCTCATTTAACTTAACTGTTACCCATTCTTTGATCTTAGCTGCTTTCTCTTCTATTATTTTAGCTTCTTGTATCCTGATTTGTTTCTGAAATAACATTAGTAGTTTGTTTAATTCAAACATAAGCTCACCGGTCTGAAAACGTTACTTCATAAACAGAAAAGGCAAATCTACTTAACTTGTTTCCAAGTTAATACCTCTACCTTCACATTACCAAACAGAAGAAGAAATGAGAACAACTGCACAGCAGATACAATGAACCACAAAGGCATATGCAAATATTACTAGTTTTAACTGCTCTTCTCTTTCTCTGAAAGATTATATACTAAAACCAATCCACAGAACTTACCAACAAAACAAACCATTTCTGGAAATGATTTAGAGTTTATAACAGTAGGATGGGGGCCAACTAGGTGAGGGGAGAAGAGAATCAGAATCTCCTATGGGGTATAGCTTGTTTTCCCCTCAAACGCTAGCTTATGAAGATCCAGAAAAAAATGGAGATCGAAAAACTCTAGCTCATATTTACCAACCTTAAAATCTGGTTATGGTCATAAAACTATTGAGAATGTGACTATCATAAAAAATCATAGTAGGTGGGGGATTGGGAATGATGAAAAGCTTAAAACCACTAATCTAATAAAACAAACACAGAAAATAAACAATTTCACATATTTAATAATTTCATAGTGGTCCTATTTAAGCGATGCTTAATGACAATTTAAATAAATAACCCCTTTAGCTCGTCAACTATTGTTAGTGTTAGCATATTTTATATGTAGCTCAGGACAATCCTTCTTCCAAGTGGCCAGGGAAACCAAAAGGTTGGACACTGCTGGTATAAATCATACAGGATTTCTTTGGTATCTGCTGCCTAAATCCTTCATTATTGTATTCAGCTTTCCTGATAACTGTTGCACAATTATTTTTCCATATAAAAATATTACAATAATAAATAAATAAATAAATAACCCTAATGCAATTTTTTTCTAATGAAATTTTAAAATAAACTAAACACAATACTTGATCTCAATAAATCAGTTTAAAAACAATGTATTCATTCCTAAGCACATGGATTAGTATCAAACATATATTTAAAATATGTTCCACCAGCATTTCCAATATCCTAACAATCTAAAGCAAAGATTTATTTCAAACATTTTACAAACAGAAATGTCTGCCAATAAGCAAGTGTTTTCAACTTAAACACTACACTCAAACTGTGAAGTCTGAGTGTTAAGCATTGCCACATGCAAAAATGTTAGATAGATCTTTGGAATAACCCCAGACTTAAAGGTGAGAGCCATTTTACATGCACTTTTCACCAATAAATGTGATGTGATCCAATGGGTTGACCAAATAATTTAGAAGTTTAGGCTCTCTCTTTTTAATCTTTGTGATTATGTATAAATAAATGCACATATTTAAAATTTAGAAATTTAGGCACTCTCTTTTTCATCTTTGTGATTATGAGTAAATGAATGCACATATTTAGAAGTGTTTGATGATCAAATTCTTCCTAACCTGCTCTTCGAGTTGCAGTTCCAAGTTTTGGATGATGTCATCTTTTTCCTGTATTAGGGTCTCCAGATCTTGACACTTTTTATACAACCTCGTTTCTGATTCACTGGTTTGAATATTAGCTGCTTTTAATTTCTCTTCCATAACTTGTACCTAAATTCAGAGAATAAAATATTAAAATTATGTCTGTACTTCACTTATCTTTGCATTAAATTTAGAATTTTACTTTAACGTTAAATAGGTTCCTAAAAGGTATCATCATTAATGGAAAATAATAAACAGCACATTTTAATGTATTTAACAATTATAAAGTCTGAAGATTATTTTGCCAAATAGTGTTACCAGAAAGGTGGGTACATAGAAGATTCGCAGAATAATGCTATCATCTAACGTACATGTTTAGCAGCAATAATACGTGTAATATGCAAAGTATTTCACACAAGTATAGAAGCAGAAAGTGTCCAGCCCTAACTTTTTCATGTTTTAAACATAGTAGGAATTTAAAGTAAAGATGAGTGGTAGACTCAAATTGAATACCTAATACAATAACACATTTGAGGGGAAAATTGAATTTAGGTGAAAAAGAAACACGTGTACCATGGAAAGCAAAAGAAAACAAAAGAGCCATAAGCCCCAATGATGGAATCATAAAAAAATATAAAAAGTATGAATGTTAAGATATAGGTAGGAGAAGGCATTTAGTGAGGGATTATTGATTCACTAATTTAACAAATATTCAGTGAATACCTGCCAAGTGCCAGGACTGTGCCAGGTCCTGGGAAGACATCAAGACATCAGTGAATAAAACAGACTCACAATCTATACCTGCACTGAAATTAAATTCTAGTGGGTAAGACAGATCACAAGTATAATAAAGACGTAAAAATCATACAGTACAATACACAAGATGATAAAAGAAATGACAAAAAAATACAGCAACATAAAAGAATGTGCTGGGGTTTCAGTGGTGCCTCAAATTTAATATCTAAGATATATTGGCTTTGCTTGATTTTCTGTAAAACATATCTGGGCATATGAAATCTTACTGTTAATGACAGTAAGAAAGAAAATAAAAGTACTGAGCACTGTACAGAAAATTAAAACTTTTATTGTATATACTCCAAATAGGTAAAAATGTAATTTTGGCAATGTTTCAGATTATAGGGGCAGAGAAGAAAAATATGTTAAAAGCATTTCAGGAATTAAAGATTATAGTTAAGATGAAAAATCTTAGACTATGAAAAACACCTTTGAAAAGTCACAATGAGTTCTTACTGTTTAAAAATACTTAACTAATGAGGGCTTTAAGAAGGATGATGTGAAGGTTAGTTTGGTTTTGCTCTTTTAACCATGAATACAAGGTTTCATCTGTGGGGTTCACATACAAATGTAAATTCAACTCAGATGCCAAAAGTGTTCTATTTAAATACCACACACATGGCTGGAAACTATGAAAATAAAAGTAGATAATAAATAAGAGAAAATGAATTCTACTACCCAAATGATAATTTTAAGTTATTTAAAGATTTAGATTTTTTTTTAACATAATATAGCAGGCTTTCTGCAGGAACCTGCAGGAACCAAGAGGTCAAGGACAAAGGTCTACTTTAGAGATGCTGTCATGAAAAACAGCTGGAGCAGGACAGAGTGCTGGACAATAAACACCAAGGGTCAATCTTAAGATGGTACAGGCAGATTCACACAGGGCATTCGATAGCTTTGGAAGCAGAGAGAGAAGAGCAGAGATCAAGTCCAAAGCAGTAGTAGGAATAGGGTAACAGATGATAAACCTGAAAGGGAGCAAAATATATCACCTCAAAAATATGCCACTCAGGCAAACTGATTATTTGAGAAACAGCCAGTGCAAGAAAAACCCTCTGAGCCTTCTTTATTCCCTGAAAATAGAAAATAAATTTCCCATGTGAAAGGTAGCCACCCTGTATAAGTAGGGTAGAAGGCAACCTTATTATTAGAAATAGGGAATTTAGGGCAGAGAAGGCTATATAAACAAATCTTGTTATTTCTCCAATAATCTAGTAAACCCCGAATCCCTTTGTCTTGTCAATTTTTCACAAATTTATTATTTCCTTGTCTAAAAGTTTCCTGTTTTGGTCATTTCTTTGGGTCTCATATTTTTATGGGCTCTCATATGTACAGAATTACATTTGTTTTTCTCCTGTTATTCTATCTTATGTCAATTTAATTTTTATACCAGCCAAAGAACCTAGAAGGGAAGAAATTTTTCCACCTCTATAAACCTCAAGAAAACCAAAAGTAACCGAATGAGAATAGAAATAAATATTACCAGACCATGCCTATAATCTCCTTTTATTAAGTCAGACATTGGGCTGCCACATAAAACTATACTATTACTGCGTAGGAAAAGTCTACAATCCTGGGAAACTATGATTTGGGAGTACTCTTCTTCCATGAAAAACATGTTCAATTTGAAAGGTGTTTTTATTTTATGAATGAATGCCACAGTCAGAGCTCCCTGGATGCATCTTTGCCACGTACAACTGTTTAAATCAGGCATGTCCAACCTGCAGCCCAGGATGGCTTTGAATGCGGCCCAACACAAATTCTTAAAACATTATGAGATGTTTTTGTGACTTTGTTTTAGCTCATCAGCTATCATTAGTGTTAGTGTATATTATGTGTGGCCCAAGACCATTCCTCTTCCAATGTGACCCAGGGAAGCCAAAACGTTGGACACTGCTGTTTTAAGTCAACCATTATTTTTAGGTAACAGCTTTCCTAGGAAAGAAAAATACTGGCAAAAATGGGAAAGTCTTTTAGGGAGAGCGATCACAACTGATCTGTAAGGACCAAATTCCACAGGGTTCACCAGCCTTTCTTGGTAATTAGTATGAATAAGAGGTCTACATAAAAAGTAAGAGGCCTACAGAAAAACCAAGCAGCCTTTTAAAATATTTTACCACAAGTCCATGGAAAATAGCCCAGTTCTTTCTCAATTCACTAACGTGAATTTTATAAGAATTTTAATCACTACAGAGATTGGCCAATAACAAATTCAATTTGGTTATTAAAGAAACTTTTGCAATTACTGATACATGGATATCCTCCAATGAGAAATCCTTCATGCTTTTAAGCTCCTTTTCTCCTCTACTTCCAGGAGAGGCTCTAGTTGCATCCACCCACTTCAGCACACTCCTCAGCCATTTCCTCAAAACATTCTGAGGTCCCTAAGCTATTGTGCAGTAAAGGGTAAACTTAGCAGCCGAGGGGTGCTGACACCCCACACATTCCAAAGAAAAGACTGGCCTTGATAGACTCCTGGGAAATAACATCTGAGCCCTTAAAATATCCTGCCTGATAAGACTCTTTATATATCTGAGATATTGGGCCACACCAGACTACGCTAATAATTGAACTTTTGATGAGTGCCTTCTTTGTCCATTCTCCTGGCTGTTAGGCCATGCTTGTATCAGTTTGACCTCTGGAGGGACTGGAGACCAAGTGTGCATTCCATGCTCACAAGACTGACCCCCTTGCCAATAAAAATTCTGGACACCAAGGCCTGGATGAACTTTCCTGGCTAGCAGTACTTCATACCTGCTGCTATACACACTATCGATGGAGTAATCAAACGTATCCCTGTTGTAACGTGGCTGTGAGAGCAACTGGAAGTTCTTGCCTGGTTTCTCCTGAACTCTGCCCTCCTGAACTCTGCGAATTTTTCCTTTGCTGATTTTAATCTGTATTGTTTCACTGTAATAAGCCATACCATGAGTATCACAGCTTTTCTGGTTTCTGTGGTGAATCATCAAACCTGAAGATAGTCTTGGGGATCCTGACGCAACTCCCAAGGCTATTTTCCATTTTCCTGCCCATACTGAAGAAAGCAGGAGCTGCAAATATTGTTCCCACTGTGATAACCGATATTGACATTTCCTTCTCATTTCTAACCTCACCTCCCAACACAGGTAATTCAGATGACAACTGTATTTTTAAGTGGGGGCTGAAAGTTCCTTTTTCTATGCATATATTGCAATGGCATGACCAAGATAACTGATCATCCAAAATAGAATGAAGAAAGGCAATGTAGGAGTATTTTAAATCCCAGACCATTTTTACAGTTATCCAAAATGTATTACAAGTTAATTAATCATTCTAATCACATCTTTTTTTTTTTTTTTGCACATGAAGATTTATTACAGCTTTATTTATAATGACCAAAACCCGGAAGCCACCAAACACCTTACAACAGGTCATTGGTCAAATACCTTGTAGTATATCCATACCATGGAATACTACTTAGTAATTTTTTTTTTCTAGCCAACATATCTTTTTCTAATCACATCTTAAACACAACTATTTTGGCTCCATAATTTATGTAGTTAGGCCAGAAGCATTCTCACTGAAGGTAAAAAGGAACAGCTCTGGATAAAGTGGTTTCCCATGCAATGAAGTAACTCATTACAAGGTCCTGGAGATTCAGATGACTGAGTAGTAATAATTTATTAAGACCAAAAAAATGACCTGGATACCAAGAACCAGCTTTACAGAAAGGCAGACTCACCCACATATTAGGATAGTCAGAGGGAATATTTAATTCAGCTCCTACCAAGTCTGAATCAAACACAGGCAAGTGATTGAACCCAGAAGGACAGAATAACAACACAAACTTCTACAGCAGAAATTATTTACCCCTGTTTGGTTAGCATGAAGGAGTGTAGCAGATTGGAGTACACACCTTGAGAATACTTGAGAATGAATTCTGTGTATCAGTATCTTCCAAATGTACTATTTGCTGCTTTTCTCATAGGAATACCCATAAGTAGTACCATGTTGATTTGCATATACTGCTTTCAAAACTTGTGAACAACAACAATAAAAATGTACTACAGCATTTAGTACAAGGATCATCAAGATTTCTCTGAAAAAATTATGATTTTTTTTCTATACTGAACGTATTTAATGTTTATGCAGGTGATACTGCTCATTAATAAACAAGAAAAAATGCACAGAGCTAAAAGTGTAGAGTTGAACTGGTTTCAGCTGACTTCTGCTTTTAGTGGTAAACATTCCTTTTTGGTTAATATAAATACAGTTTAAGTCTTAGGCTACGGCTCAAGGACAAAGGACAAGCTGAATTGAAGCAACATAAACAGAAGATAGGCCACAGTTCCATGGGAACTGTTAAAGACAGCAAAGGATTCAGTTAGTCTAACTTAATAATGTTTATTTAATCTTGTGAAGGCCAAAAAAAGGTGATACAATTAGTGTGTGAGAATTCATCTGCTCTCTATAGTTCCTGTTAACTTTTATGTTCATTATAAAATATTTAAGAAAAGAAAAATGTTTGGAAGCATAAAAAAAACAGGTACTGAATAAATGTAAGTATTGTGACAAAATGAAATTTCTACAGATTTTGTTAAATTATAGAGAAACTGGAGATTTTCAAATCTCACTCTTTTTTGGGGGTGGGGGTATTGATTTAAGATGCTATGTCTAAAATAACCAATCATGGTGTCTTACTACTTAACATGTAGCTGACAGAATTAAGTAACTTTACATCTGGTATTCTCAAACGACTTCAAATAAGAAATTCTTCCTGTTAATTTATTAAATCAGTGGTTGAGCCCTGATGGCTAAAACTGCCATGGTTTGCTTCCTTCGAATTGGGAATGGGGATTCTTTTTTATTTTCCTCTTAAGATCCAGTGAATCAGAGAAAAAAAACCCTGAAAAATCACAAATAAAATGTACTTAATTTAGTTTAGTTTTCAGAGCTAAATCAATTTGCCACACATATGAATTAAGTATTTTAACTTAAGTATTTTAACTTAAGAAAACACATAACAAAGCCATTTTCAATCTCTTCCTTTTTTCCTACAATATAAGCAGTTAAAGGAGAGAAAGAAAGGGAAGGGAAAGATAGGGAAGAACAGATAGAGAGACATAGAGACAGCCATGCATATAGAGGTAAAGAGAAGTGCCACCAGGAAAAGACAAAGTCAGAAAGGAAAAGACAAGAAGGGAGACATGAAAGGCAGAGAGGAACACAAACTAACCAATGTGTGCTGCAAGGTGTGGGGCTAAACAGGGACATACAGAAAAAGGCATTTGGTATAGAGTGGCATAAACACATGACTCTTGCATAGAATAAAAGTTACCATTTACAATTTTACTGTTAATTATTGACTTTTTATAGATAGAAGTGGAGACATTACTATTTGGTTCTATCAGCTATAGAATATAAAAACTAAGCACAGCATAGATCTTTACCATTATCATTATGATAACCAGTACTTATACTAACACCTAAATTTGAGGTTTTAAAGAATTACTGGTAATCTTTAATGTGATGATGGTATTGTAGTTATGATTTTTAAGTCTTTTTTTTTTTTGCTTTTTGGTATGTGGGTAGCTCCCTGGCTGGGAATCGAACCCAGCGCCGAAGCCTTAAGCCACTACACCATCAGGGAACTCCCTGATTTTTAAGTCTTTAGTTTTAGATTAGCTGCTGAAATACTCATGGTGAGATGATATGCCTGGTATTTTTTTCAAAATAACTCATTGTTGGGGGTGGGAAGGGAAAAAGTGGAAGTATAATCTAGCCATAAGTTGACTAATTGTTGAAGTTGGTGATGGGGGTTCATTACACAATTTTCTCTACTCTCATAGTGGTTGAAATTTGGCATAATAAAGTTATAAGATTTTCTTTTCAAATATAGTTAATTTAAGAAATTCAAGGATTAGGTTAGATTGGGTTATTTAGAAATTTGTCAGGCCACTAAAACAATCTACTATGTAAAATTAAATCTTTTAGTGAAAACAAAATTTGGTACTAATGTAATCAAATTGAAGGGAAGAAACAAGACAAACTTAGAGCAATTGTAAGAAATTTAATACAACTTCTTGGAAGAAATAATAATTTTGAAATTCTTGACTGAATATGACAGAGATCTTTTCATAAAATGTGAAGCTAATGGATGTAGGAACATTAGACAAACTTTAAGGCTAATGGCCTCACTGAAATCACTCATTCTGCCGTTGACAAGTTCCATAAAGGGTTAAGAAACTTATCAAAGGTTTGACTTTTCTTCCCCAGACTTATTAACATATTAAGTATAAATTTTTATATATTTTTTCTAACATCTCTAAGCATTGTTTCACATTATAACTCTAAGCACAATTTTATATTGTATTCTCTATAATAATTATTTCTAATAGTTGTTTAATACTTCATGAAGTAGATATAGTTCGCTTATTTGTTCTCCTATAATATGGCAATCATATTTCAACTCTTTATTACTATAAATAACGCTGCTACGAATGTTATTTACATACAAAACTTCATTATGGTTAGGATTACCATAACAATCACATTTGATTTTCTCAAAAGTAAGATAAAACTTAATAACAGAAGTACATTGGGGAGTTCTCTCGTGGTGTAGTGGCTAGGCTTCGGCACTGTCAATGCTGCGGCCTGGGTTCGATTCCCAGCCAGGGAACTACCCACATTTAAAAAAAAAAAAAAAAAAGGTATGTTTATCCTTTTGAAAATCTGTTAAGGGGCAAAATAAAGTTAGCTTCACCGCTTTCTCTGTGGATCCACTTCATGAACAGTCAAAAAAAAGACATAGTGGAGAGCCAAAGACTACTTTGAAGACTGTTTTGGGCAAAACAATGTTTATATTGGTAGAGACAGAAAAAGAAATGTTTAAATAAAATTATACCCTACCTGTTGAAAAGCTTTTTCTGCTTGACGTTCAGCATCAATAACTTGTCTCTCAAGCTGTTGCATCTGTAAAGTGAGAAAAAATAGAAAACATAGAAAAACTTATATTTCCTTTTTGAAAGGAATTTAGAGATCTCACAATGTCATCAAATTATTTAAGAATATTTAAAGTAGTTCAATGGATATGAATTACATACAATTTATCACATTAAAGGCTCTTTCAGCGCATATTTAGAAAGTGATCAAGCAAAATATCAAAGGTGATACTTTTAATACAATGTAATATATATATATATGAGTATTCATTCATCAATAGAATTTTCTTCATTGGACTATAAATTAGAAATTACTCATCGACACATAGTTTAAATGACAAATTAAAGAGAAGAGTGAGACCTCTAATGTCATACTTGATTTGTTGATCAAAAAGCCGCAATGAGGAGAAGGATCCAAGATGGCGAAGTAGATAAAGGCTGTGTTTACCTCCTCCTGAGGCCACATTAAAATCACAACTAAATTATAGCACAATCAACCTGGAGAATCATCTGAAGTCCAGCTAAACAGAAATTTTATAACTAAGGACATAAAGAAGAGGCCACATTGATCCTGGTAAGAGTGCTGGAGACACAGAACAGGCTGGACCCCAAAACTCCATGTAGCGATTGAGAATCAGGAGGGATATCTTGGCCACATGAAGTTTTGGGGTGGTTGAGAATCGTGGGGGACATCTGAGGTTCCCCACAGAGGAGCAAGGGGTCCCAGCCCCATATCAGGCTTCCCAGCCCCAAGTACCAGTTCCAGTAAGAGGAGCCCACAACATCTGGCTGCGAAAAACAGTGGGGATTCCAAACGGCCAAGTGGGATGAAGGCTGGGGGAAACCCAGACATCCTTTTAAAAGGCCTGCACACAAACTCACTAGCTCGCAGGTACTCACCCTGGGCTCTGGCAGAGGGACAGTGACTCGGGAGGCATCAGAGAGATACAGGGAGAGACTGAGTTGCTTGGCTTCAGGGCAAGGACTGGAGGGACAGTTGCCATTTTCCCTGTGTAGAACCCTTCTCCTGCACAGCCAAAAAGTGGGCAACATCTTTCCTGTGTTGAGCCCACCCTACTCCGCCACACTGCCAAATCTGCATCTGCATTGTCCTGGCAAACTTTGTTCACTCCATTCACTCACTCCACTCTGTGAGTCCCTGGGACACCTCCCCCACAACTCACTCAACGCCTGAGGCATTTTCTCAGCTAATAGCCAGCCCCGCGGGCACTGCACTCTTTCTTGGACAATTCTTGGGGGTCTGCAGGTCCCAGGTGGGTGACAGCTGGACTTGGTGTGCTCTGAGCCTTTATTAGAGAACTTTTCTCTGTAGTTAAGTGTCTTGTTCTTTTATTTACTTAGCAGTCTATGAACTTAATAATTCAACTCCAAATTCCCACCACTATCTACAAGTAAATCATCTTTGAAGATGTTCATTTACATCTGATTATCTACCAATTTCATCTTCTTCAAGCTCCCACAGCCTCTGACCTATACCAATATAGACTGATTCCCCTCTGTGCTGTCTTCTTGGGGAGGCCCTCCAACTTTCTCCCACATTGGATCTCCTATTTCCTTCCTATACTTTCCTCTTTCTTGGTTTAATTCCTCTTTCTAATAAGGCACATTCTTCTGAAGATTCCTCAGAAAGGTTTCATGGCATCTTACAAGTCTTAAAAATCCATTTAAATTCCTAGTCATTTGTATGTGACCTGTTTTTTTCTCTCTGAAAGCTTGCAGAATTTTTTCTCTGGTCTGTATTCTGAATTTTCATGATGATGACCCTGGGATGAAACTATTTTTATCTGTTATGCTAGGTATTTGGTAGATGCTTTCATTTTGGAAACTTGTGTCCTTTTAATCTTGTGTTCTTCCAACTCTGTGCATTGTTTCATTGATTTTTTTCCCCTCCAGACCTCCTATTATTCATACCTGGACATACTGGGCTGGTCCTCTACATTTCTCATCTTTTTTCTCTTGTTTTCCATCTCTTTAATGTTTTTCTCTACTTCCCAGGAACTTACCTTAAGTTTATATTTCAACCTTTTTATTAAATTTGCTATTTCTTTTACCATGTTTTTTAATGTTTTCAAGAGTTTTTATTTATTCTCTGAATATTATTTGTTTCACGGATGTAATATCTTTTCTGTCTGGGACTATTAAATGATAGATTTTGCTTATTTTGTTTTGTTTCCTTTCCATGCATAGGGAATATTGTTTTTTGGTTTGTTTGTTTGTTTCCGATTGCTTTTTCTCTATCTTGCATGTTAAAGGCTTTCTTCAGATGTCTGTCACACAAGAAATGTCTACTTATGTTTACGGGTAAGGGACTAAACAGCTTTAGCACATACATAGAGTTTGTCCACTATGACTATATATAATATTAGATGATCTGGCTAGGCTTTCTGGTGGGAAATCCCTGATGTCAGCATTATCACCTCTTTCCTCCTAGGTTAATAAGATTCCCCAGAGACTTTCAATCTCCTACTGCAGGACAAATGTTTGAGTACCAGCATTTTAGAAGACGGTTGGGAGTGGGAGTGGGGGAAGACAAGCTCACCACTAAATATGCACGTATTCACTTCATTCCCTTGTTTTTAGTGAAGCAGAGTGATGAAAACCACATCCTAAAATATGAATTGGAGAGTCCCTAGCTTCTCCTTCTGGGAACTAAATGCCCTGCAGAATCCTATAAAGACAAAGAGTTGGGGGGGAGGGAGAGATGGGGCTGACAACTGTGCGTATTAATGAAAAATATGAGTCAATAAATTCCTTGAAAACTTCTCACTTGTGCCCGTGCACTGAATGTCCAGCTGCTAAGCATTTACTTCCTATTAAAAAACTGAAACATTTTTCTCTTATAAAATTGAATAAGTGCTTTGGAGGGCCCTTGTCCAACAACTGTGGCACTTATCAGCCACAGTGGTGTAATAGGCAGTCTTCCACTCACTGACCGTAAAACAGAAATTAACAGTTGACCAGAACTGAGTATTTATACACAATTGCCAGTCAACATTTTAGATGTTTCATTCTTAAATATAAATGGGCCACCAAAGATCACTGGACATTTGAGAAAGCTTGCAACTTGAAAAAAAAAAACAACAACAACATAAAAATGAGAAAGTATTCTGAGAAAAGAAAGAGAAATCAGAAAATAGAAGACAACTTTTAAAAATTCTAATTAGTGTTTAGGAATCAAGAACTTTCATCAGATGCATTTATTCTATAGCCACATTATAAGACGAAAATTGTTATTCCCATTGTGAAGATTAGGAAATTGTTGTTCAGAATGAGTGTACCTTATGCTCCCAGTCAGTGACATGGCTGGGATTTGAGTTGTCATATTCTGATTTCCTAGTGTTCTTTCAGTTGAACCTCAGCTGCTTCGGTGTTTATAAACTCCACACACAATGGTTAGTTCCACAGAACCATATGAAAATTAGTCCCAAATACATGAAACCACAAAATTCTTATTCTGGAAAGCATTTGTCTTTATTTCTATCCCTTGGATGCTGCTCTTTCAGTCCAGGAATCTTTTATTGGTAACTTAAAATCATATTAACATTCATAATGGGAGCAATTTTAAGTTGCATATTCTCAAGGAACCTGTTGCATAAGAAAACATAGGGATAGAGGTATAACCAAGAGAGGCTAAACTGGAATCTGAGATTCTAAAAAAATTCTACCGTTGAATAGGAAATAAGCTAGGTGGGCTACTTCTCTATTTTGAGTCTTATTATTTAGTTACATAACAATTGTTGAGGTAATGAATACCACATAACAGAAATCCAATAAATATTTGCTGAACAAATGAATGAAAGAATAAATGAACAGATGGTTTCAACTCTTTCCAAAAAATTATTTAAAAGCAAGCATAAACTTTGATAGAAGAAAATTACTACATTTTTACAACCTAAATTATAGATCATAAATACTGAACACTCCACATTGCATAAATGTAAATATGCATAAAGTATATACCCAATAAAGTTTAGAACACTTTAAATCAGTTTAAACATAAGAATAGTTTGAAAGGCAATACTTTGATTTTGAGTAATTGTTGTTATCATTCAAGCTAAAAAATAACTGCAAAACACTAAAAACAAAAAAGCAATGCAGGAATGCAAGCTTTTACTTTCACAATGTAGGCTATCATGTAAACCTTGGGTCAGCTCCACAACCAATCCCTACTAAGTCACTAAAAGAAATTTGAAATGACCTGCTGTCCTAAAGCAGGCTTTAGATAAAAGTGTTTTATGAACAGGCCACTTATGCCATAACAAAAGAAAGTAGCAAATACTATACCTAGTATTTATACTTAGTGTTCCAGGTATTGTATACAAACAAAGTTGTAAAATAGACTGGCTACTTTAGACAGAATACTTTAGGACCTTTCCACTTAACTGATGTGGACAGCAATTTCCCACTAAGTATCTCTCTTTCTGATTTTTCCCCATGGAACACACGAAAGATTCTATTGCTATTTTATTATGTTATAATAAATAATATCTTCCTTCAGTAGCCTAAAATATGACATTTAAATTAGCCTGCAAAGTCTCATTGTTAGTATACATATGCTGTATTTTTCTGTGTATAAGATGCCCCCATGTATAAGACAACCGCTACTTTTCTAATCCAACATTAAGAAATCAATATCAAGCAGTCGCTCCCATGTATAAGATGACCCCCAATTTTTGGTCTAACAATTTTAGACAAAAGTATTATCTTACACATGGAAAAATAATGGTAATTTTTGTTAGGCACTGTGAAATATTAGGTGAGGGAGTAGAGTGACTGAGGGGATATGTAATTTAAATAGGGTAATCGTGGTGTTGTACTTGGACTATTATATGAAAGTAAATACTGTGCTGTCCAAGGACTCCTCATTCCTGTGAGAGAATTCTAGACCAGCTCAGGGTAATTATATTCATAAAAGGAAGGTCAAGTCGCAGGAACCTCCGACAGCATCAGGGAAAGGCAGCATTAGGTGATGCATGCCATGCTGATGGCCCAAAGGAAAAAAATCCTTCATATTTTTCACCCTTTCCATTTCACTGAAAATCTAGCCCATAGGAAATAACATTCACTTATACTTAAAATGAAACTTTCCCTTTTCCTTTTCTGACTCAGAAAACTAGTAATACTGTAAAGTAGAAAAATGACTTAAATCTCAGCTTCCCTGAAGAGTTTATATTTGGCATACTAGAGATATTTCCAACACCATTCCTTAAATTCCTCTAAAGACCTCTCCCACTTACAGCAGTATTTGCTCAAGACTTGAATAAGGTCTTTTTCTTCATAAAGTTCAATATTCTAAGTTACTTGGAAATTGTTAAGTAAAAAAAAAAGATGCAAAATTATTCTTTTTTAAAAAAATCCATGTATTCTGCTACTTCATCTCCAAAAATACATAAGGCATAGATAATTAAAATCCACCTTTAATTATAAAAATACTCTGAGATCATTTCACACATCTTCCCTAAAAAAATTCAGAAAGATGTCACCTATCAATCAATAATTATACTTGTTTAAGTCATCGCCTTGTACACTTAACCTGTGTGTCTGTTAGAAAGATACAAGAAAATAATTAGTTACTTTTATGTGCCAGGCACCCTATCAACTGCATCACAAAAAATTATGAAAGATCTAAGGTTTAATGCCAGCTTTGCAATTCTTAGCTGTGTGATATTGGGCATACTACTCAAATACACTCAGTTTTAATGTCAACATCTTTAGATTGGGGATAATAATAGTTACCTCATAGGGTTACTCTGGGGTTTAAACTAAGGGTTGCACTAAAGGCTTAGGAACCATAGTTCGTACCTAGTGTGAGCTGCCTATAGCCAGTGTCAATAAAATGGAACTAAGAACCAGAACTCCTGCAGGAAAGAAAAGTTGGCTAGAATTCCTGGTAAAGAGCTGAACAACCAAATTAGTATTCTCTTAAGAATCTTCAGCCTTGGGATTGCATCCATGTGGGGGGAAGGTCTGCAGAATGATTAGGGAAAAGCCTTGGGGCAGACTGGTCCTAACACTAAGCCAAAGGTTATGGATGGGACCAGACTGGCCTCTGGAATGCAACATTTGACTCAAGTTGGCATGAATAAGCAATGCAATAGGGTTTGCTTGGAAAAATATGTAATGTTTTATAAATAGTTATTACTACATACATACACATGCCCTAACACACACAGTTACCTGCCTCCAAGCAGAGAGGAATTTATGTTGCATGGCTAAATAGGAGAAGACAGAATAGATGAGTGGGTAAATGTATCACAGAAAGCAAAGAATGTGGTAATAAAACTAGATGAGAGAGACCATGTAGAGTGAGGGCTAAGCATTCCCACTCTAAAAGGAGAATGCCTGCTTTCAAATTTTGGCTCCAGCACTTAACTTTTTGGCATGAAGTCAGGCAAGCTAAATAACTTTTATGTGCCTAAGATTCTTGCTATGTAAATATGGATACTATCAGTACCTAACTCAGGGTTGTTGAAAGGATTAAAAAGTTAATTTATATAAAGCACTTAGAAGATTGCCTGGCACATCTCAAGTATCAGTTTCCTAATCTGTAAAATAGGGACAATAAAATTTATTACTTCACGGATTCTTAGAATTAAATAAATCATATCTATAAAGTGCTTAATTAATCAACAAATAGTTGATATTTTTATTAAAACATGGGTGGGTACCAAAAATAATTTTCAATCCAGAGAAAAGTATTTCATAATGGAATATAACAGAAAATACTGTGAAAAATATTTTTGGTGTTGAATATATTTATTGGGAAACCATGAGTAATTTGGCATACTTAGCCACTTTCCACTGTATGAAACACATCTGAATAATTCCATCTCTTAGCTCTGTCAAAGGATTTAAGTCACAGATACAAAATACAACAGACCAAAATAAATAAAACTAAAACAGCAATTTTGAAATAAATTCCTCTCAATATTCATTCACTGAAAAAGAGAAAAATCTAATAAATTAATAATCAAAAGTTATTTACAATTTTACTGGTAGATAAACAATACAAAAAATTTCAAATAGCATTCAAAGAAATTTCTTGCAACAAGACTTCTAAAGAACAAAATAAATGTTGCCATCAAATTCAGAATTGAAAGGTCAATTAACTGGAAACCAAATAAGCATAACTACTATTTAGTCCATAAAGAAACCAGGAAATATAGAAGTCAAGGGAAACAAAACATTTTGAGAAGGAGGCTGTGGTCAACAGTGCGCTAACTGCTGAGAGGCTAAGGCAACACCTGGGAAGTCTCCATGAGGTTTTGCAACAAGGATACAATTGGTAATGTTGACAAACTCATTGTATGAGGTGCTGGGGATTGTGGAAAATACCAGATAAATCAGCACAATCTGGGAAATAATTTTTTTTAGAGAAAGAACCAAAAAACAATGCATGAATCACTAACTCTGAGTTAGGGTAAGCTTCCTCAACTTGGAGATATTCAAACTGGTATTTTTTTTCTGATAGTGATATAATTTTAATTCTGATAGTGATAAATAAAGCAAATTGATATTGGGGATTTATTCTGCAAAGCCTATTACTGGGTCACCCTTTGACCCAAAATGAATAGGATAACTTTAATCTTTCCACCTAAAAGATGTTAAAGCACAAAAATTTAAGGTAATATATATGAAAGTGTAAACTGAATGATGTTTTACTGAATTTTATTAGAATATTTCTATACTAAGAGATTCTTAGCTAGCAATGGAAGGAAAATTTAAAATCTATTTTATAGGTATGATACTCAGACCAGCCCTCTATCCCAAAAAGATTATGCAGAGTAGAGTTTAAAAAACCACTGGTAAGTTCTTCTGATCAGTTTTGAATGACCAGTAATATCATTTATCCATTCACCCAGATAGCACTGTCTAATAAAAATATATAATGTGAGTCACATGTGTAAAACTTTCTAGTACCCACATTAAAAAAGTAAAAAAAAGAAAGTCACTTTATTTTTTATTTAATCCAATATCTGAAAATTATCATTTCAACATGTAATCAATATAAAAATATTGCTACGATAGTTTATATTTTTCTTCATACTAAATCTTTGCATCTCTTGTGTGTTTTACATTTGAAACCCATCTCAGTTTTCACTAGCCTTATTCAATTGCTCAGCAGCCACGTGTGGCTAGTGGCTGTGGTACTGAATAATGCAGGTTTAGAATTCAGTTCCCTGAGAATAGGAACATGCTTGTCTTGTTCACGATGTAACTGTAGCCTAAGAACAGTGTCACAAACAAACAAAACAAATGAACTCACAGACACAGAGAACATGCTGACAGTTGCCAGATGGGAGCAGGGTTGAGGAGGTGGGTGGAAACGGGGAAGGGATTAAGGTCAAACTGGTTGTTAGAAAGTAGTCATGGGTATGTAGTGTATGATAAAAAATATAGTCAATAATATTGTAATAACTAGGTGTGATGTCAGATGGGTACTAGATTTATCTTGGTGATAGATGGGAGGGGGTTGGGGGTGAGGGTGAAAAAGGTAAAGGGATTAAAAAACACAAATTGGTAGTTCGAAACAGTCATAGGGTTGTAAAGTACAGCATAAGGAATAAATATAGTCAATAATATTGTAATAACTACCCATGTATGTATGGTGTCAGATGGGTACTAGATTTATCGGGGTGATCACTTCATAAGTTATATAAATGTCTAATCACTATGTTGTACACCTGAAACTACTATAATATTGTATGTCAAGTATAATTGAAATTTTTTTTAAATTATTAAAAAGAACAGTGTCACATAATCATTCCTCAATGTATATTTGTTGAATGACTAAATGAGTAAATGAATGAATTTATTTATAGATTTTATACATATATATGCACCCCCAGATTCCTGTGACATAAATATTTTAATTACATGATTAGAACTATTAAGTATATAACATATTAAATTCAATTCTAGCTGAGATGATAGTTTAGTGATACATAGTCAGTCAATATAAATTCCTAAAAATTTGCATACTTTCAAATACAGTATAAACACGTTTTACTATCAATAGGGAACGTTCTTCTATAATCACTTTAAACATGATTTTCCTAAACAGTTAGTAGATCAAAATGCTGTCACACTCCTCTAGTAAAATCAAATAAATTATAGCTTTCCTCTCTGGAATGAATGAACTCCACAATCATCAAATAGACATAATTCTTACATTTCCACTAGTATTTGATTTTAAAAAAATGGTTTTTTGTCTTAATGTCCAATTCAATCTAAAACTGGCAAAAGAATATGCCAAACATAGATTCAAAACCCTGACAAAACGTTAGAATTATATTCATTATTTTTAAAATGTTTACCCCTAAAAGCAATGAGATTATTTAATATAAATGAAATAAGCCCCAAGTAGCTGATGTTTAATAACAAAGGTTAGGGAGGAAAGCTTACCTTCTCTGCTAAGAGCTCTCTTATCTTGCTTGCTTGAACTCTAAATTTCATGAGCTGGGACTCCAGAGCTATGCATCGTTCTTTCCAATCTACCGGTCCTTCTGTCTCAGAAAGTTCTGCCATATTTATTCTATAAAAGAAATCATTCAAATGGCATATCAAGTAGCATTCAGGATAATTCATTAAATCATCTAATGTACACATTCCAGTCATGTAATGATATCCAGAAAAAGTTTTGAATTCTAAAATAAATTCCATAATTGGTGATAGCTAATGGAAAGAACTTAGAAAGCCAGGGTTGGAAGCTGTGTTGTGTTAAACTTTCTACATAACCTAACCTTTCTATTTCTCAGTTTATCCAGTCCAGAAGAAGGGGGACATGATAACAACAAACCACTCTTCTTTATGGGTGTGTTATGAGGAACAAATTAAATATTGCTGTTTTTAGCAACACTTTGGACAGGATACTAGCGACACACAAACACAGAGAACTCTTATTATTTTAGCTATGCCCGTCGGATAAGATTTTTTAAAGTCTACCAGCTCATAATTTTGCCATACTCTTAAATTTACAGAATTATTATAGTTTGATTCAATTGGTAGCATGATAGAATAACCTAAAGAAACTTCAGACCAGTGCTACAATTATGGTTTAGATTTATACTATAAATATTACTTATCACCACCCTAAATTTGTCCAGGTATAGGCGGTCTTTCAAGCCAAAAACCATTTTGGCATATTTAACTGGGTAAAGTATTATAACCCTGGACAAGTTTTCATAATTTTTATTTGGTGCAAGAAAAGAAAACATAAATGAAAATTTGGAATCACCAACATTAAGTAAATCTGGAATCTGTGTTTTTTATGATAGAAACTTTCCTTTTGGAGGAGATTAACCCCAGAGAGAAGCACGGTCAGGAGGAAGCCACGAGGCAAGAAAAGTGGTTTTGAAAAGTGTAAAAAACTATTACTTGATTTTGGAAGCACAACTGTTTCTGGCTCCAGGGTTCATAAAGGTAGTTTTAAATATTTGTTAATGTTTTATCAGGCCATTTAATAATGGCTTATAATGCATTTCTCAATTGCTCTTGCTATGAACTGAAAACATTTTCATTAGGAATGCATCTCCTGGGAAAGCCAACCCCTAGTCATGGAATACATGTGGCAGCAAAACTCTCAGAACCTCAGGACAGAACTGAAGTTTAAGTGTACTATTCCGTTCTTTATTTTGCAAAAATATGTCTCCCTCACATATTAACCAAGTTTGTTTTCTAAATATTTAGTGTAATATAACCTCTTCCTAAACCTATAACAGTTTTTAAAACTCACTAAAGATGATTTCCCTAGTGTATTATTTTGTTCTTAAATAGGTTTTAAAATTAATTATGTTTTCACTCAATAACTTAGAAATAAATATAAGCTAAGTTGTCCTACAAAGGCTACAACTTTAATAAAGGGCAACCCAACCATACGAAAGGCTCCAGATGCTCCTAAATTCTAGCCAAAATTTAAGAAAAACTTAAAATTGTAGAGCTGGAAACTGTTCTCTTTTCATTTCTTTGTTTTTATAGAAACGTGAGTTCATCATTTTCTGAGGTTTTTCTAAGGATATTAGCCCTGTTAATGACCTTTTTCATTACCCACATTACTATTTACTATCAATGATTTAGGAATAAAAAATGCGTTTTGTCAGTCACAAACTCTCAATTCTACTGCTATTTCATTTCTCTCCTCATTAGCTTTAGAGTGGATAAAAAAAGAAAATATGGATAAAATATTAAAAATAAAAAGCAATCCTGAAATGGGTGTCCTTAAGTCTTGAAACATTCATATTATTGCAAGAAATACAGGAATACTCTTCCATCTAAAGCAAGAAGATGCTTTCATGTTGGTTAATTTTTGCACTACATTTAAAATAACTGGCTTATGTTCTACTGTAGATTTCTACAACTTTAAAAATAACAAACATTTTTAACAAATAAAAATCAATGTAATGCACTATGAATAGAATAAAAGACAAATACATGATCATTTAAATAGACCCAGAAAAACATTCCAAAAATCCAACACCTTTTCATGATAAAAACATTCAACAGACTAGCAATAGAAGATAACTTCCTCAATCTGATAAACAGCATCTACAAAAAGCCCACAGCTAACATCATATTTAATGGTAAATGACTGATCCACCTAAGATCATAAACAAGACAAGGATGTCTGCTCTCACCACTTGTAGTCAACATTGTACTGCAGGTTCTACGAACCAGGGCAAGAAAATAAAACAGAAAGCATATAGATTGGAAAAGAACTAAAAATATCTTTATCTTCAGTTGCCATGACCTTATACATAGAAAGTTCTAAGAAATCTACAAAAAAACTATTAAAACTACTTGAGTTCAGCAAAGTTTCAGGAAACCAGATCAATATATAAAAGTCAATTGTTTTCCTATACACTAGCCAGGAAAAATCCAAAAATGAAATAAAAAATATATTCCATTTATTATAGCATCAAAAAAGAATTAAATACTTTGGAATAAATTTAACAAAAGAAATGTAAGACTTGTATTCTGAAAACTATAAAAAATTAAAGTCACAAACTTGCCTCTGTGCTCTTAATGTTGGCAGCACTGTACAAACCACTTGGTAAGATGTCACAAAGTTATGACACTTTATCAAGTGGTTTGTACAGTGCTGCCAACAAAAGCACGCAGTAGCAAGTTCACAAACTTAATTGTCAGATTTTGGGTACAATGATAGCACTGATGGCCATTCCAGAAAAAGAGTTCCAAAATTGCTTTGAAGGGTGGACTGGGCGATGGTATCAGTGCACAGCTTCCCAAGGGGAGTACTTCAAAGGTGACCGTAGTGATGATATTCAGTAATGAGGTATGTACTAAGAGTATTTTTTCTAGGATGAGTTCGTGAAATTAATTTTCTGACCTCATACTCATTCAATGCAATCCCTATCAAAATTCCAACTGCATTTGTTTTTTTGCAGATACTGATAAGCTGATCGTAAAATTCATACAGAAATTCAGGGGACCCAGAATAGCCAAAGCAATTTTGAAAAGTAGGACTCACATGTTCCAATTTCAAAAATGACTACAAAGCTTCGGTAATCAAAACTGTGTGGTACTGGCGTAAAGACAGACATACAAACCAATGGAGTAAAATTAAGAGTACACAAATAAAACATTGATTTTTGACAAGGTTGCCAACACCATTCAATGGGGAAAGAATAGTCTTTTCAACAATATGCTCGACAACTGAATATCTTACATGCAAAAGGAAAAATCTGGACCCCTCTCACACCTCTTACCATAACATTGCAAGAAATATAGAACATACCACATATACAAATTAATTCAAAATAGATTAAAGACCTACATATAAGAGCTTATACTCTAAACTTTTAGAAGAAAACATAGGCATTAAGTTTTTGTGACCTTGGATAACAGTTTATTTGATATGATGTGTAAAGGATAAGTAATCAAAGAAAAAAATAGAGAAACTAAACTTAATAAAAATTTAAAACTTTTGTGCTTCAAAGGACACCAATAACAAATGAGAAGACAACCCACAGAATTGGAAGAAATATTTGCAAATCATACATCTGATAAAGAACTTGTATCCAGAGTATATAAAAGACTCTTAAAACTCAACAACAACAAAACCCAATTTAAAAAGTAGGCAAAGGATCTAAATAGGTATTTCTCTAGAGAAGATATACAAATGGCCAATAAGCACTTGAAAAGACGTTTAGCATCATTACCTATAAGGGAAAATGCAAATCAAAATCATAATGACATACCATTGTACATTAAATAGGATGGTTCTAATAAAAAAAGGTATGTAGTAAGTTGGTGGGGATGTAGAGAAATTGGAACTCTCATACATTGCTGTGGGAATGAAAATTGGTACAGTTGCTGTGTGAAATAGTTTAATAGCTCCTCAAAAGTTTTAATATAAAGTTATGTATGACACAGCAACTCTAAGAGAACTGAATACATAAATCCACACCAAAACTCGTACACAAATGTTCACAGCAGCAATATTCAAAAAGTGGAAACAACCCAGTGTCCATCATCAGTTGACTGGATAAGCAAAATGTAGTATATGCATACAGTGAAATATTATTCAGCCACAAAAAAAGGAATAAAGTACCAATACATGTTATAATGGATGAACCTTGAAAACAAATGAAAGCAGCCAGGCACAAAAGGCCACATACTGTAGGAAACAGGTAAATCCAAAGAGACAGAAAGTAGGTTAGTGGTTACTAAGGGCTGTGAAGAGATCCATTGGGGTTTCTTTTTGACAGGATGAAAATATTGTAGAATTAGCGCTAATGGTTGCACAAGCTTGTGAATGCGAATATACTAAAAACCACTGAACAGTGTACTTTAAGAGGGTAAATTTTATGGTTTGTGAATTATACTTCAATAAAAAAGGGCATATATTTACAAATGAGTATAGAAAAGTAACAATTTAAGTGGCTGTATATTAGGTTAACATTTACAAATGTAATGATCCATTGTGTGTGGTTATTTCTCCCAAGAATTCCCACCATTAGCTCAAATCATTTAGAGGTGTTAACCTCAAATATGACAAGAAACAGACATATAGTTTTCCAAGAGTACTCTGCTAATGAAAATGACACAATATATAAATTCTACGTTAAACATACCTATTCATTTTAGTTATGCTAATTATCTATTTTACAGTGAAGTAGTGAAACCTTAGAAATATTGCTGGCATTTAATGTCTGTATTCCCTATTAATAGGATCATAATTTTAAAAAAATTTAAAACTACAGATTAGTTGGCTAGTGGTCTGGCCTGAAGTCTAGACACCTGATTTCCTGATTTCACTCTGTAATTTCAGTTCATATAAAGTTAACTGTTGTGTGAATGCACCATCTTGAGTAAAGATTGTAATTTTGAACAATAGCTACCATCCTTTTCCTTTACTACTGATTTTATAAAACCCAACTATATAAAGCTTTGGGAGCTATAACCACTTGCTAAATAAATGTCATTCCTAGTTTTTTAATTCAAAAGCAATCTATCTTCACTGCAGCAGACAGGAAAACGTCTTGGTTTTCCCAATGTCCTCCTCCCCCAGGACTTTTGGAAATATTTACTGCCACAAAATTAACTGTTTACAGTTGTGGAGTGAATACTCTTTTCTCTGAATCTTTGACTTCCTGTTTCTCTTCCAAATTCCAAAAGGGAAAGAAAAAGAAAAGAACGAATTCATCTACCTAGGCTTACCCTGATGAAGTTCAGGGAAGCCACTCATGTTCTTTAATTCTCTCCTCTTATGGAACAGCTTAACTTAGGCAGGTAACTTTTTTTTCCCCTTTAGAGCAGAAAAGACGTCTTTCTTGACCACACTGAGGCATGCCTAGTTTAAGGAACCTCCCAACCACCACCTGCCCCCACTTGGACAAAGCCTGCCCTTCGATGGCACTATCAGAACAGCCGTGCTCCACACTCCACAGCCGCTCGGGGACACACACCGCAGTGCCGTCGAGGCTTTCAAGGGTTATTTTCACAAAGAAAGCTGAGTGACCTGCAGGTAGTACAGCATTAGAGCTATAGCGTAAATGGTTCGACATCTCTTTCCACTGCGTTTCGCACATCAAAATCTAAGGCTCAAATGTTCCGACTTTTAAAAAGTGGTTTAATAACTTCAGGGATAGCGCCGTCTCACGGCAGGTCACCTAAGGGCACTTTGACATTCCGGCAATTCGAGGTATAGAAATGGTTCTTTAAAGTTTTGAGAAGTTTCGACACAGTGGGGCTCCCCAGAAGCCGAGGCCGAGCTCCAGTATCCCTAACTGCGCGGCCACTCGGCCGGGGACGTGGGTGCGTCCTTCTGCGCGCCCGCGCCGCGCCACAAACCTGGGCCCGCTTTTTCAAAGAAAATGTCACGAGAGACCAGGGGCAAGGAGCCGCCGGCCACTGCCCCCAGACGAGACTCCAGTCCTGGGGGCAGCAAGGGGGGCGATGTCGGAAGGCTGAGGCGGGAGGCGAGTCCTGCGCCAGCCCGCTCCATCTCCGGGGGTCCCGCCAGCCGGCTCCGCCCGCCGCCCCCCTCCTCCGTTCAGCTAGCCCCCCGGGACCGCGCTCTCCCAAGGGGGCGGGGATCCCCAGGCATCCGAGGCGTTGAGGTCGCCCGTTAGCCCCGGGCCCTTCCCATCCGCCTACCTCTGCTACGGGCCCCCAGGGGCCCCGCCCGAAGTCCTGGCCGCGCTTGGTGCGGGGCTCCTGGGGCTCTCAGCCGGCGACCGCCTCACGCCGAGCCGGCAGCGGGGCGGGCACGGGGCGCCGCCTTCTCCCGGTACTGGCGGCAGAAGTCGCCAATCGGAAGTTGCAGCCGAGCGCCCTACGTCACCTGGGAGTGTGGCTATGCCTGAGACTCCTCCCAGTCCCTACAGCCGGAGAGAGTTTTGTCCAGGAGTGTCTAGCCTTCGCCACACCTCGAGCACAGAACCTGTCGTAGCTCACCGCCTATCCATTCCCTCTGCTCGGACTTGGCGCCCACCTGCTTGCTCTACCAGCCTGAAGTCTCTCCTCTTGCTAATCCATCCGTCACCCTCTTGCCAGGTTAACTGTTCTGAAGTGCGGTTTCGATGTACACCCTGCCAAAGACAGACGTTCATTGGCGCCCTTTCGCTTACATTATCAAGAACAGATTCCCAAGTCTGGTATCCAAGGCCTCTATCCTACTTTTTCAGTTTTGTTTTTCACAGCTGCTTTTCACACACCCAAGATTGTTGCTGTGGACCTCCCGATCCCAGGGAAGTCCTTTTGGATCGTTTACCTGTTTTCTATGTCCACTTTGAAAAATTCTAAGTATCCTCCAAACACAGCTAACTCATCTCCGTGTAAGCACACTTGTCCCACCTCTTCTCTTGTTTCTGTTTTCTGAGTGTTGAGGTTTTCTCTCCTTTTGGCACTTAGTTCATTCTGCCTTGTGTAGCGCCCCTTATCTCTCCATTAGATCTCAGCCCTTTGAAACTATGAATGTGTTTTCTTTTTCTCTTCAGCACCCAGCACAGAGCATTGCATAAGTAGATGAGTGATCGTTGTAATCTAATTGGATTTTACATCCCAAGATGGGTTCTGCAGGGGCCGGTTTCAGGGAAAGACAGAGGGAGACAGGGAGGGAGAGAGAGAAGGAGCTCTGAGTGTTATTGGTAATTCTTACCCAGGTTCACAAAGCTAGGTCAGACGAATTACTCCCTCTGGTTCACAGTTGGCCAATAGAGTGTGTCAGAAGGCTTTTTCCATTACTGTCTTCTTTTTTTTTTTTCTTTAAATCTCCTCTCACCTTATACAGAAAATCACAAAAAAGATAAAGATTTACAAAGTCCTTAGAGGGAATGCAATAAGTGAATATGACTAAAAGGCCAGCAAGCAAGTAACAGGCTTCCATATTTCTTCCAGATGAGCACTAATTTTGGACTGAATCCCAGACTACCCCCACACATCAAATTCCTTTTGCCTTCTGTGGGAGCTGATGATGCATATCATATGAAAAATTGTCTCCAAACAGCTTTGGCAAACAAGCGGGCTGGACCGAGCTTATTTTACAAAGCACACAGGAGTTAAATAAACAGAGTTTAAGTAACTTGCATAATTTAACTCAGCAAGTCAGTAGAGACCAAAGAACTAAGAGCAGGAGAGCGAGAGAATGCCAAAAAAGAATCACTTCCGTTTGTGAGTCAGAATACTAAATAGACTAAGAGAGCTGAGTGAATAAAGTTACTCATGAAAAGAAACTTTCTAATCGAGGCTACCACCCAGGTAAGGCTCAGCCAACATTTACTTACTGTCACCTTTTTCCAGAAACATGACAAACTGAATTTGTTTGGCTGTGGAGAATACAGTGGAGTGGCATCTTGTTTCTGGCTGTGCTAAGAAAAATGCATGGTACAAAGGAATATTATCTAGCAATAAAAAGAAATGGAGTACTAATAAATGCTATAAGATGGATAAACCTTGAAAATATTATGCTAAGTGAAAGAAGCCAGTCTTAAATGGTCACATTTTATAAGATCTCATTTATAGGAAATGTTCAGAATAAGGAAATTAATAGAGACAGAAAGTAGATTAGTGGTTAGGAGGAGCTAAGGAGAATGGGAGTGATGGCTAAGGGGAGAGGAGCTTCTAAGGGGGAAATGAAAACATTCTAAAACTTGGGATGATTTCACAGCTCTGTGAATATACTAGATGCCATTGGCCGGTACAGTTTAAATAAGTGAATTGTATGTTATATGAAATATCTCTATAAAGCTGTTCTAAAATATTACCTGTTGAATTTTATGTTTTTTAAATTAAGTACCAGCAATTGGAAAGTATCTCTGGTCAGTCCTCATGTGTGTTCCTGGCATTATGCATCTTTGTTTCATAGTATTATATTTACCTTAGTTGTAGTATTACACTTATTTGTGATTATTTGGTTGTCTGTTTCCCCCCACTAGACTGTAACGAGAGCAGAAACTGTCCAGTTTTCCTCTTTACTATAAATCTAGCATCTAGCACAATGCCTGGCATGTAGTAGGTATGCAACAAATATTTGTCAAATGAATGAATGAAAGTAGAATGGGACATATATTTTATTAAGTACTTAAAATATTCGAGGCATTGTACTGGGTTCTGAAGAGGACAAAATGAGTAATGCAGACATGCTTTCTGTCTTCGTGGAGCTGTGGTCTGGAGGGAGAGATGCACGTTCATTAATTATCCACACAAATAAATATATAATTACAAATTGTATTAGATGTTTTGAAGGAAAAGCACAAGGTGCTATGCAGCTGAATAATAAGGAGATTTGCCTGGGTCCTAGGAGTCAGGAAAGGCTTCCTTGAGGAAAAGACAGTTGAGCAGAGGTCTGAAGGAGTTAGCCAGGCTAACAGGAAGGGTAAGTACAAAAGCAGCCCAGGTCGTGGGAACTACAGGTACAAGGCCCTGCAGTGAGGAGGGGCCTGAGATGTTGGAGGGACTGAATGGAGGGCAGTGAGGCAGGAGCACAAGAAGCAGGGGAAGAGTAGAACAGGAGGCAGCTACTGAAGAGGGCCAGGCATTTTGTGGCCTTGAAGAACAGAGCTTCTCAAACCTCAGTGGTGATCTTATTAAAATACAGATTGAGACTCACTAGGCCTGGGACACAGACCAAGATGCTGCATTTTTAACAAGCTCCAGGGACATACTTTGAGTAGCAAGGCTGTGACTACATTATTCTAAGAGCACTCGGAATCCACTGAAGTGTTTTAAACAAGGACGTGACAAGATCAGATGTGGCAAGAGTGCAGAGAGTGTATTAGAAAAGAGCAAGAGAGTGGATTCAGTGGAGCAGTTGGGGAACTATTTCAGTCCTGGTGAGAGTTGGTGGCAGCTGGGTAGTGGTTGTGATGAACAGAAGCAATGGACAACCAAAGCTGTGCTTTCAGAAGCTCTGTCTAGAATGATGCAGAGACTAGCTAGGAGAGGGAAGAATGGTTAGGAGGCTAAGGAAATAACTCAATGTAGACCTGAACTAGGGTGCTGACAGTGAGAATGAAATGGAGGTTATGGTGGACATGAAAAGACTCTGGGTAGAATAGATACAAGTAGGAAACAGGTGGCACTTACAATGCATTGAGCCCTGTTTTAGCATATATAATTTTATGATAACCCTGTGATGTAAGTGTGATTATTATTCTTATCTGACAGATGAAGCAACTGAGGACAGACAGGTCAAATAACTGTCCCAAGGTTACCAGATGGGAGGGGGTTTAGGGATGGATGAAAAAGGGGAAGGGATTTAGAAGTACAAATTGGTAGGTACAGGATAATCATGAGGATGTAAAGTATAGTATAAGGAACGTGGTCACTAATATTGAAATAAATATATATGGTGTCAGATAAGTGCTAGATTTATCAGGGTGATAGACAGAAAGGCGTTTGAGGGGCAGGGTGAAAAAGGTGACGGGATGAAGAGATACAAATTGGTAGTTACAAAATAGCCATGGAAATAAATCATAGAAAATACTGTCAATAATATGGTAATAACTATATAGGTACCAGGTGGGTACTAGACTAATCAGGAGGATCACTTAATTACATAAATGTCTAACCTGTGGTATACATCTGAAATTAATATAAAATAATGTTGAATGCCAACTGTAATTGAACATTTTTAAAAGGGAGATAAAAGGTAAAAAGGAATAAGAATTTAAAATTTTCAGGTACAAAATGAATAAGTCAGGGGATGTCATGTACAACATAGGGAATCTAGTCAATAATATCGTGATAGCATATTTCGGTGTCAGGTGGTTTCCTGGACTTATGGTGATCACTTCTTTAGGTATATAAACATTGAATAACTATGTATACACCTGAAACGAATAAAATATTGTATGCTAGCTATATTTTAATAAAAGTCTTTAAAAAAAAAACATAAGCAAGGAGAAGAAGGATTTAGTTAATGGGAAGAATGAAATCTGACTTGGATGGGCCAAGCACAGCCTGAGGTGCCAGGAGGAGCAAGCCAACAGAAAATCAGTCAGGCTGAATTAGAAAGAAAGGTCTGGGTTGAGGTACATATTTCAAGGTAATCTGCACAGAGGAGAGATTCATGTAAACTGAAGAATGATTGCTGATTACTAAGCCACTTAACATACTGAGAACAAAGACAAAGAGGTGGGAGGGAGCAGGAATAAGGGTGTTGGGTAAATACTAGGGAAGAAGTGTCTGGCTCTTTAATCCAACCACACATAAAATCTAAAAAGAAACCAGAAAGGAGGAGATACCACTGACTCCACTAAGATGAGCATGTAATTTCTGGAACAGCAAGAGTGGAAACTACAGTTCAGAAAGTAGAAGCCCCAGCGCCCGGGGAAAAACATTAAAAATAAGGGGAAGGAGATTGGGGAAAAGAAATAAAGCTCAAAGAGCAAGCTGTCACCAGCTGACTGGGATACAAGCTGTGAGTATAGGCCTGGGCACATCAAGTAGTTTACCTGCAACATAGGAGACAAGAAAACTCAGGGCACAGACGAGGCATCTGGCCCTCCTAGTGAGGATACACCAAATAGATGGCCTGCCTGGTATGCCCCCCGTGCCCAGAGCACAATGGGCTACTCAATCTTTTGGGTCTTCAATGAAAGCAGAAAATTTCAACCTCACCTCACCTTACCATGTGACTGGTGTGGGTAGCAGCTCATAGGTGAGTGCAGGCCAAGGCCAAGACTAGTAAAGCTGTCCTTTGATAGATGATTGGATAAAGAAGTTGTGGTACATACACACAATGGAATATTACTCAACTGTAAGAAAAGATGAAATACTGCCATTTGCAACAACATGAGATCATCATGCTAAGTGAAATAAGCAGACTGAAGAAACCAAGAAGCATATAGCTTCACTCATATGTGGAATATAAAACTAAAAGCAACAAACAAACAAAAACTCATAAACACAGTCAATAGTTTAGTAGTTACTTGAGGGTAAGGGAGAGGGGAGTAGGGGAGGAGGCAGAGGGTATCAAATATGTGGTGAGGGAAGAACTGACTCTGGGTGGTGAACACACAATGCAACATAGCAGGGGTGCCAAAAAATGTATACACATTTTAAAAGATGTTATCTACATATTACTTTATGAAATTGGATTGAATTACAGCAGCAATGTGTAGTATGATGTTCGCTTAAAAGATTATGTTAATCAAATGAGTGCTAACGTTACCATGCAACAGGCAGGACAGTCAAAGAAAATGGCGGAAGCACAATTGTCCTCTAGAGTGCAAGACCATTCGCCAGGACAATGGATAGAATGAAGAGGTGCACTAGTTTCCCTCACCTGCTCCTGACTTAACACCCCTTGACTTCTACTTATGGGAGAACTTAAAGGATGTGGTGTGCCATAGAAAACCGGCTATATCGGTGGTACTTCGGGAAGAAATTGAAACAGCATGCACAGTGATACAAATGGACATTTTGGTCCACATGGCTCAAGCAGTAGTTTGCCATAATCAGAAGTGTCTGGACGCTGAAGGTAACCACTTTGAGCACCTCTTGAAGTTGCAGAAGTCAAACATGACTTGTATTAATCTTTTGTTACCGGTATATATTGAGTATTACAATTTAATACAGTTTTTTCCGTTCTTAAAATGTGTATACATTTTTGGCATCCTCTGTATAGGTGATGTATTGTAGAACTGTACACCTGGAACCTATGTCATTTGTACTAACCAATGTCACCCCAATAAACTTAACAATATTAAAAAAAAACTGGTAAAGGTGAGAGTTTAATGAGTGCCAATAAAGGCAATAGAGAGAGAACAAGGTGTACAGAGGAAAAGAAAAGTGTAAGCATAGAGCTTTGGGTCACATTTAAGACAACTAAAATGAGGAGAAGAACAACTGAAGCAGATTGAACTGTCAGCGATGGTTTTGTCAGGACCCATGATATTAAAAAAATAAAAGGCATTACATATGAGAGTCATGCAGGAAAACAGTGATCCAGACAGTATTTTAAAAGCATCAAATGTGAACAGTTGATTTATTGTGTTTGGGGTTAGTACCTACTAGGCAGAGGGAGCCATTCTGGTACAGATCCTGATTACAGCTCATAACAAAAACTTTCCCTTCTTTCTTTTTATATTGCATAGAACAGGCATGTCCAAGCTGCAGCCCAAGAGGGCTTTGAACTCGGCCCAACACAAATTCCTAAAACATTATGAGATTTTGGGGGGAACTTTCCTTTAGCTCATCAGTTATCATTTGTATTGGTGTGTTTTATGTGTGGCCCAAAACAATTCTTCCAATGTGTCCCAGGGAAGCCAAAAGGTTGGACAGACACCATTGGCATAGAGGGACAACTTAAGCCAGAACTAAAGAAACAGAAAACATAGCCAAACTGACCACAACACCTCCTGACACTGACAATTAGAGAATAAACACATTATAAGGGTATTAGGTGCTGTGTAATATTATAATTGTAATTTGAAATGGGCTGTTCAAAAGACTTTGGAGAAAGCGAAGGCTAACGATGGTAATAAGCAAAGAACACTCAGTGACAAAACAAGTGGAGCTTGAGCTGGGGAAAGATTTGGTTAATCAAAAGGAACTGGTTACTGCATATTTTGGGGTGGGGGTGTTAGACACTAGCCTGCATATGAATGAATGAAGGATGAAGGTGGTGTCCAAGAGGGAGACTAGAGCCATTTTGCCCAGCCAGAGAGAAAGGTTTGGCATCAGTTGACAGACCAATTCTTTAGGTTGCCATTGAGGCCTAGGCATAACTTTGTTGATCCTTTTTTTTTTTTTCTTTTTGGTATGTGGGTATCTCCCTGGCTGGGAATCGAACCCAGACCGCAGCGCTGACAGCGCCAGCACCGAAGCCTTAAGCCACCACACCATCAGGGAACTCCCTAGGCATAACCTTGATCAAGGTTTTCTGCCATTGAGCAGACTCTGAAAGAACTGCCAGCTGGTGGCTGTCCATCCCCAAAGTAGCTGAGCACCAAGTCCTGGGAAGGGTGTTTTGGGTAGCGGTGAAATTTTTATAATTGTGGGACGAGTCATTGAAAGAGCCACTTAAGTGGCCAGATTTGTATATTTCTTTGGCAAAATTATTTTCTAGGGAGTTCTCTGGTGGTGTAGTGGCTTAAGGCTCTGGTGCTATCAGTGCTGTGGCCTGGGTTCGATTCCCAATCCAGAGAGCTACCCACATAAAAAAAAATATATATATATTTTCTAGCCAACACCTGCTCCTGCTGAACAAGAGTTTGAGTCTTGTCTATAAGAGGAAAACTCTATAGGGAGAGAATCTCAACTTTCTTCCCTTTCCTTGCAGAGGGAACGCTAATTAGTTTTGTACAAAAACATTTTCATTTTTGTAGAGAAAGGAGGTCTAATAATTTCATCTTCAAGTAAGCCTTGAGGGCTAAGGAGTTCAAAGGTCTCCAAAGACAAGCTTGCAAAGTTTGAATGAACTTTTCCTTGGGTCACCTTTACAAACCTTGCAAGGACTTGCCCTTCAGTCTGTTATTATTTTCCTGAGAACTGCTCTGTTTAATTTTATCTGCACCCAATTGGGAGATTCCATTCTCGATTATTGACAACTGGCCTTAGGCCAAGCTCTGGAGACACAAAATTATCCAAGCACCGTCCTAATAGACCTTTGTGTTCTCAGGAGTTTTCACTATGTTTTACACCAGAAACTAATAAAATATTGCATGTAAACTGGAATTAGAAAATTAAAAATATTTTTTTAAAATAAAAAAAATTAAAAATAAAATAAAATAAAATGAAAAAAACAAACAAACAAAACAAAGCAAAACAAAAAACCTGTGCCTCTTCCAGGCTAAACACCTAGTGCCTTCAGGTTTTCTCTTTATAAGCTAACTTGCACACTACACTGAATTTTCTGACTGGAACAATTTCATGAGAGACCATTTGGAATGCAGTGGCCAGTTGGGGGAAATTTTAATGTGAACCAAGTTGCTTACTTGAGAAGTGCCTCAAACAAAATAGAATGAAGAAACCTCTTTAAGGAGATGGATTTTCCTGTTTGTCGAAAAGAGACAAAACTTGGTTTAACCTAAGAAATATCCCCTCCTTGGTTTTTGTACTTTGGAGATGAATGAGAACTGACATTTTAATTGCTTGATAAAATTGTAAAGGATTCAAGTTATGTCAAAACCAACTGATTTGTCACAACTGCATGGTTGTGTGTGTGTATGTGTGTGTGTGTATGTAAAATTTACTTTTCTATATTTAAACTTTCTTCCCCTCTTAGCAGAGAGAACATAATTAGCTTTTTACAAAATAATTTCATATTTGTCTGAAGCTGGCTCCCTCACAGTTTTTCTGTTTTCTTTTCTCCCTCTCTATTTTGCTTCTCTTGGGAAACTTTGAAGATTAATTAATTTTGAAGAAGCATTCAGTTGTTATGTTTTCAGTCTAGGAATATAGTCAAGATAAGCAGTAAAAAATATCTAAAAGAAAAGTTATTAAACTACGTTTCTTCTTGTTGACACTAAAAGTTATATTTACATAATAGCTTGCATAACAGCTACAAGATAAGAAGAAAAGCCTTTAATTTTAAGAGAAAAGAAGAATTTTTGTCATGCTTGTGTCTTTAAAAATTAGTATGCTATATAAAAATAATGTCAGCATAATAATTTGATTTGTTCAAGACCAGGGTTAATTTCTTGTGATTCAAATTTCTCAAGTTTCCTACATTGGTTTTATAAATTAAATAAATTACCACTCTCTTTATAACTTGATTTAAATGAAAAATTATATGTATAAAATTGAACTAAATGAAATGACAATAAATGTTCAAAGGGTTTAATTTTATGAAATTCTTACATTGCTACAAATCATAAGGATTTGATGTGTCAGTTGAATTATAGTAATTTTCAGATATTTAACTAACTTTAAAAAAAATATAGAAATGCTTACGTTAATAAATAATCTTTGGATATCTGGACAATTGTTAAAAAAGAAACATACAAAACATTGGTCACTAAACATAATTTTAAGTTACCCTTATTGTTTAAATTGACAATAGATTAACAAAATATGCAAGTATACAGGGGTGCCAAAAAATGTATACACATTTTAAGAGATGTTATCTATGTATTACATTTCGAAGTTGAATTAAATTACGGTTGCATTGTGTAGTATGACATTTGACCAAAAAATGGTGTTAATCAAATGAATGCTAACATCACCATGTGACAGACAGGACAGTCAAAGAAATTGGTAGAAGCATAATTGTCATTTGAGGAGCACAAGACCATTTGCCAGGACAATGGATAGGTTGAAGAGGTGCACTGAGTTTCCCCCACATTCTCCTAACTTAATACCCCTTAACTTCTACCTAAGGGGACCTTAAAGGATGTGGTATACCACAGAAGACCATCTACACTGGTGGTACTTCTGGAAGAAATTAAAACAGCATGTGCAGTGATACAGGTGGACATTTTTGTCAATGTTGCTCAAGCAGCAGTTTGCCGTAATCAGAAGTGTCTGGATGCTAAAGTAACCACTTTGAGCACCCTTGAAGTTACAGAAGTCAAACATGACTTGTATTCATCTTTTGTTATCGGTATATATTATTTTTTAATACAGTTGTTTCCTTTCTTAAAATGTATATACTTTTTTTTGCACCTTCTGTATTTGGATGTTATTATACAGACATGCACACACAATTTTGCCTCCTCAAATTTGTTAAAATAATATAAAATTAGTGTTAAAGGAGAAAAAAATAGCTAAACAGATTTTGGTTTTCAATTCTCTGGTTTTCTTCTGTGTCTGAAGAAAATAAAAATTGGTTACTTTGGTTAAATATGGCAATTAATATAAATATTTATCTAATAGTATATTGGATACTATTTTTAAATTAAAAATATATATACAATGCTAATGCATATGATTTTCTGTTTTTTATTAAGAAAGTTACAGTTTATTCAGATCGCAAATTTACTATGATCTACACATATACATTGTTTTATTTATTCTAAGTTAGTTATATTTCAAAACTATAGTTAAAGTCTTTAAATTAATACCTGTTTGTATATTTATATATCTGTATAGGTATGTGGGAATGAATACAAATAAAGTATATCAATAAGTTCTTTACTGTAGGTCATTACATGAATAAAATACAAAAAGAGTAAAATTAGAATTTGGATTTTTTTATAAAATGAATACATTATTTTGTGTATAGATCAGTACAAGTCATCGAATTATTTAGTTAACTCTTTGTGTTTCTTGACACAGTCTTAAATTATTTTTAAGAGTCCTTAATTTGAAAAAGTTAAGTTTCTAGCAACCATTGTTGTTTATTGCTGTGTTTTTACAACATTGCTGAAAATTGTTTTGTCTTTAAATATTTATGAATTTGATTAGGTGGTAAACTTATTATACAAGTTGACAACGCACTGTAGAATTGTATGCCTGAAACCTATGTAATCCTTGCTAACAGATGTCATGCCAATAAGTCTAACAATAAAAATGAATTAAAAATAAATAAATAAATAAATATTTATGAATTTGTCTCCTTTAATCATTCTTGGTGTTGCCTTTTCTAATTTTAGTCCTCAAATCCACATACTAAAACT
The DNA here is from genome assembly GCA_004026885.1 of Lyroderma lyra. Classification (NCBI taxonomy): domain Eukaryota; kingdom Metazoa; phylum Chordata; class Mammalia; order Chiroptera; family Megadermatidae; genus Lyroderma; species Lyroderma lyra. The sequence continues at coordinate 50,056 of PVJL010004057.1, forward strand.
GTTAAGATGCCTTTTATGCCTGAACTATCTTTCAGTTTCCTAAAATGACTACTAGATAACACAAAGAGTTATTTGCTCCATCATCCTATAAAAGAAAGAAAAACAGGAATACTTAGGTTTGTCCAAAAACATTTCAAATTTTAATTAATTCAAAACTTGTATGAGAGTTTTCTCATTTAAAAACCTTAGGATAAAAAAAAAATCTGACAAGAAAAAGAGAATTATCTTCTTAGGCAAATCATTCTTAAGTATAATAAATATCATTCTTAAATACAAATATCTTTCTATGTGTACCTTTCAAGTTAAAAAAAATCGTACTCCTATATAAGCACAAAGCCTGGTACAATAACTGTCTATCAGAATGTATATTCCAGAATTCTAGATTTACAATTCAAATTTTCTTCTTTGTTTATAGAAAGTCTGAATGAACACTGGCACTAGAGGTACAGTAGTATTAATTCAAATACCTAATAATCTCTAGAGGCCTATTGTTTATCTCAGCATTTCATTGAGTAGCCAAAACATAGGTTTCAAAGCAAACCTTGTCTGAAAGTGTGACAGCAACAGTAAAATATGTAAAAACTTCAATTGATTTGTTTAAAGGTCTCTACTATACTTAATGGTTCCCATGGTTAAGTTGATAGAAAGTGCTCATCACTTTTCATCTAGTTACCTAATCTTTATAAAATACTGTTGTATTGCTCTTCCCACATCACTGTAACACTAACACAGACACTTGCCTTCCTTTACTTGAAAAAAGAGAACCCTAGGATTTCTTGATTCCTTCCAGGGAACTCGGCATGTCCCTCAACCTTGTAGAGACTCTCTTGAGTAACACTGATTTAATTTTCTAATGTTTCATACTTAAAAAGAAAAACTAAAAAGTTGCCAACCAGGCCATCACAGACTTGAGTTTATCCTGAAAATGTAAATTCACTGAAATCAAATGAATTTAGATGGCCACATTAATTGCTCTTACCCAGACCTGCCAGCTAACAAAAGATAAAATATTAATGCTGATAGTAAGTATTGTTTGGGTTAGTCTATGATTTCAAAATGCTTTAGAAACAAAGAAATGTCTTGACCACTACAAGAACCCTTATAAAATGGACTGCAAAATAACCTTAAGAAGTTTTGCTAGTACCTAAAGAGAGTTTAACAAAAATCCTTGATGATATTACCCACATACTGAGAGATAGAAGCCATGATACAGAACCAACATTAGTAGGGTAATTTTAAGAAGTGTTGCTGAGGATGGTTCCAATGTATACATTATTCAACAAATATTTATAGCTCATTCCCTCACTTCCTTTGGGACTTTGTTCAAATATAACCTTATGAGCAAAGTCTTCCCTGATCACCCTATATGAAATCAGAAATTTCTCCTACATCCATCCTGCTTTACATTTCTTTATAGCGGTTTGTCTACTGTCTATCTTTCCCCATTGGAATATAAACTCCATAATGTTCTTTGTTCCATTCATTCCTATTATTTCCAGTGCCTGGAGATGTGTAGCACATAAGGAGCACTGAATAAGTGTTTATTAAAAAAATAAAAATATGCATTTCTAACTCCATTGTACTCAGCATTCATTTATTCATTTAACAAACAGTTCCTTTTATCTTTCAGGCACTATGTTGAGATCTAGTGATGATCTCTTATTTTATAACCTCTGACTTCCTAGTCAGAGGAACACTGACAAGTAGATTGGCAATTAAAACATGGTGTAATAAATTCTGTGATTGATAGAAGTACTAGATGCTTGGGGACTGTATAGCAGACTCATCTAGCCCAATCTTGAGGGAATCGAGGAAAACTTCTTGGACGAAGTAATGTCCTAACCAAGACACCAAGGACGAGAGTTAATCCAGGTGAAAACTTAAGAGACTCAGGAGTGTTTCATGTGGAAAAGCTGAGCAGCAAGAGAGGGTGTTTCCAGACCTAAAGACTTACCCTCCCCAAAGGTGCAGATTTGTTTCATGTGTTCATTTTTGCACATGTTACTCTCTGCTGGGAATGGCTGGAATACCACTCTGTTACGTCTGCATCCTGAAAAAGCTTTTGCTAGATGGCTTCTGCCTCACATAAGCCAAAGTAACAAGTCCTTCTTTGTCCCATCACTATAATCAGTGTTTCCTCCATTGTAGCCCTTAGCTGTTTTTCTTCAACACTAGATGGAGTTCATAGAGAACAGAAACTCCCTCTCATACACTTTGCATCCTTTGGCATTAAGAACCCAAAGGGCCTGGCATAGAGTAGGCAACTCACTGAATGTTTGTTGAAAGAGTGAATAATTAGGTCTGCTTCTGAATGTAATTTCCTGATCTATTACTTGGAGAAGATAATAAAAGGAAAATCCTAGGACTCTCCTTCATCAAGAAAAGAATGATTACAGAATAAACACTAATATAAATATAGATATATAGGTATACCTATTTTATCTATCTATCTATCTATCTATCTATCTATGTATCTATCTATTCATCCATCTACCAATCAATCATTCTATCCATCTACCCATGTTCTAGCTCTTGCTTGATTAGTAAAGAAGGTGAAGAACCACAAACATGTCTTATTTCATAAACTCATTAATATTTGTCTCCATTTAGTTCTGTGAACACAGAAGCTGAAATGGGGCTTGGCATGCATGGTATTTATTAGGAACCAACTTCCTGTTTGAAGGGGAGGATAGGATGTAGGTTGGAGAGAGGACTGCGATGTAGGCTGCCCAGAGCAGGAAATGCCATGGGGAGTCCTAGCGCACATGCTCCTATGACTCCAGTCAGATTTGTCCCACAGTGACCTGAAACGTACCAATAATGCCACCAGTTTATCCGTAGTTGGATGGAAGAGTGTGCGCTTGGGCCTGGCAACAGTTTAGGGAAAACTTGATGGGAGTGACAGCTGGAGGCTGTCAGGATACTGAGTTCCAAGCAGCCTGAGCAGCAAGTCCTTCCTTGAAGTAGGACTTGTGTATCTACGAAAGTCTTACTCCATAAATATATAGTCACAATTTCAAATAAGGTAGGTTATATTCCTATTTTCCTAAAATAAACATGTGTATTAAAAAGATGTGGAAAAACATTGAAGACGTCTGATGGAAATTAGTATCTTGGAAACTTACTACAGATACATTTTTTTCCCCTTAGAGATATTATTGGAATTTGAAGCACTGCCATGTAGCTTCCTTTCTTTACGTTTGATAGGTAACACCTTTATGTCAGAATTTTGGTTTCCTTTGTCCTAAAAACCATCTAACATTTCCTATGGCAGACTGCAGATCACTCTCTCTTTTGAGGGACTGTGAATTTCATCTTTTCCACTCATTTTCCATGACATCAGAAGCCAACCATCCAAACAAATTTCACTTAAATGGATGCATATGGTAGCTCTGTACTTTGAAGTTTAGTGTTAATCTTTTCTATTATACAATGAGTCTTCAAATCTATTCTAAAGCCAACTGATTGCTTGAAACTTTCTCAATATAAGAGATATTACTGAAAAAATTTAACATAATAAACATTACCTTTTAGTGAAAGAAAATACACTTTTCCTCTGAATCTCAGAATTTTTTTTCTCTTGTGCTTTTTTTTCTCACCTGTGTTATCCTAGATCATTCTATTCTATTGTTACTCTTTCTGACTGCATTTCTTATTGTTTCTAATCAATGCTTCACGTTTTTCTTTCTTAACTGTTTTTTTTCATGGTTTATGACAATATTGCTATCAATAGGATCTAGAAGTCACCAATAACACATTTAGGGCCAATTCTGCATAAAAAATACTAGGCTCTTACAGACAATTAAAAACTGTCTGCCAGACCCTTAAACCTCAAGACTCTTGAGACTCAGTTTGTGTGCCCCTTGTGTACTTAGCTGTCACTTGAGGTTATTCTTTTTCTATGTGATTTTGCTACACTGTAACAGAATGGCATTCAGGTCAGTTCAGCCCAGTTCATTAGAAGCTATTGGAGCACTTGCTTGCCACAGACTGTAACAGAGACTAGAGGAATTAAGATAATTTGAGCCCTCCAGGACCCTGCCATCTGATGGGATAGGCACTTACAGAAACAGATTATTTCAATACAAAGTTAAATGCTAACAGAGAAGTATACTCCATGTGCAATGTAAAGACAAAGAAAAGGCACTTAGCTCAATGTAGAGGAGTCAAAGGTTTTCTAGAGATGATGATAGCTGATTTGAGTGTTAAAGGATGTTTAAGGGTCATCCAGTCCCATATTACTAGAGCATCATGTTGGGGGGCGGCGGCACGAGAGGGGTCCCATGGGCATAATGTATGCCATGTCAAGCAGCATCTATTATATTCTATAGCTATAGGGACCCATTGAAGAGTTTTAAGCAGAGAAGTCCCGTACATTTTAGAAATATTTTCACTGGCACAACTTTTAAGATGGTTATAAAGCAGTGGTCCTCCCTGGACTGGCAGTTTTAGCATTACCTGGGGACTTAGCAGTGCAAATTCTCAGGCCCCACCCTAGACTTACAGAATCAGAAATTCTGGAAGTGGGATCCATCAGACTGTTTTAACAAGCTCTCCAGGTGATTTTGATACAGGACAAAATTTGAGAACCACTGGTCTCAATCAGCAGGGAATATTTGACAAAGTCAAATATTTTAAGCAGGGCTCATATTGAGGAGGAATTCACCTCAGGTACAAAATTTCAGAGGGTTCCAAAAATTCTCAGTAAGCAAGATAAATAATATTTTAATGCAATATTTTTTAAAGTCGAAATTAATGCCAAGAATTCAGAACTTTGTTTGTTTTAGGACTCTGTGCTATTATGCAATAGGAACAGTTGTTTCCAATCAGCTTGGGGTTCCCAGGGCCCACATAGCTGTCACATTTCCCATTGGGCATATTGGGTAATGTGGGGTTCAGAGGGTGTGAGACCTGTACAATCAAACGGGGCCCCACATTTAGAAGGAACCCACACTTAGAAGGGCACCACACTTGGTATAATGCTCTTCTGTCACTGCCTTGAAATTTTTCAGAATTTTTGAAGAAGGGGCCTTATATTTTCATTTTGTACTGGGTCCTGCTAAGTTCTCTGAATTGGTTTCTGGGTGTCTTTCCCCCCCCCCCCCCCCGCTTCAAATTTTACATCAGCATAGAGTGCGATCAGTCTTTTTGTTGTTGTTGTAGAACTTTCACTAACTTTTTACACTTAAACAAAATGAGAGGACATTTTGATAAGTGTATATAGGGCATAGTTTTCCTTGTGTCTCAGGCTCCAATATGGCTTAACACAGGCATTTTTGATTGTTACTTCTAAGAGGTGCTACTGACATCTAGTGGGCAGTGGCAAGTGATGCAGCTAAACATCCTGCAATGCACAGGACCGCCCCCACAAGGAATTATCAGGTTCAAAATGTTAAGAGTGCCAATGTTAAGAAATTGTGCTCTACAGGGACAAGTAAGGAGGTTGTTAGCAGTGTCCTGAATTGGGGCAATGATAGTAAATATGGAACTACCTAGAACTAAATGATTAGTCAGCTGGGAGGACTAGAGATTGAGGGAAAGAGAAACCCAGAGTTTTTGCTGGCTCAGGGCAGGAGCAGGAATAGAGAATTCAGGAGGAAAAGATAGGTAGAAGTGAGGCAAAACGAGAGGTGTTGGAGTCAGGACATTTAAATGGAGATATAGGAAGGTCAGCATCGGGAGCTCTGAAGAGAAACACTGTAGAACTGTCCACAGGTACTAAAGTGATCCTGTGCCTCACCTAAACTTCTAGAACAATTCCATCCCACTTGTTTCAGCAAATGGACATTACAGCTAAACCAAGGGACAAAGAGGGCAATTTTTGGCTTTTTAAGTACCACATGATTTTTCTAGAATTTGTAATAGAGAAATGTTTTGTGCATTTCAAATATTTAAGCCCTGAAGCGCTCAAGGTATAGCATTTGCTGTCACGCGGGTTGGGATAACAGGCAAGTCCAAGTACTTTTCTCTGAGATGGAATAAAGATTCCACGGGTAGGGGAAGAAGAGAGAGAAAGGGGACGTAGAGGAGGGAATGGCTGGGACAATGGCACGGGCTGTATGTACAAATGGACAGAAACAGAATCAGCATTGAGACCACCCTTCTCCACCCAAGCAGGTAAGGAGCTGCCCCTCCTGATTGTACCAAGGTGCTAGGTCTGTGGAAAACCCCAGATCAGCTGCCAGCATGCCCCTGCCAATGGGCAGCCTTCCTTTCTCATAGCTGAGAACACTGGTAGGCCCCGGGCTACAGGGAAAGCCCCATCACCTGTTCTTAGGTAGAGCTGAAGGGATCCCCAGTGAATTCATTGCAGGTGAGCGCCAGAGTAATCTCCCACTGGTTACATTTCATAGGCAAGTCTCTTAGAACTCTTTCTGCATGGCTTTTCTTCCTCACTTTTTACATCAGCAGAGTGAATTCACTTTCTACCCTTCCAACTTTCTTTATTGACATCAATAAAATGCATGGATTTTTCTTTGTTGTTTAAACTTATGGAATACATTTCCTAGCCACAAGATCATTTTCTATTTCCTGTTTTATTTTTTAAAGTAATATTTGTTTGTCTATCCTTTAACTCTGCACCCCTGGGTAACTTTGAAGACAGAAATGTTGTTTTATTCAACACCCTCTCCTCAGACCAGGGCACAGTGCCCAGAACATAGCAGGGGTCTGTGATGGATGCTGTGATGTGCTCCGGGATCCCCCACTTCAGGACCAAGGCACTCATTCCCCCCCCAATCCCCACCCCCCAGATGCTGCCAGTGTCAGCTGCTGCAGCGCACTGCCTGATCCAATCACTGCTTGACACAGCACAGAGGTGCTGTCCCTTACCGAGCAACTCTAGAGCTCCCGGGACTACTGGCTAAGGCCTTTGTGACAAAGTCATCTCAGGTCTACCCCTTTCTGATCAGTTCTGTTTTCCTTAAGCTCTTACAAGGGTTGTTCTCAAAACTACTCCCCAGTAAGCCTTCCTGACACAAAGCTCTGCCTAGAATTACTGTCCCCTGGGACTTAAGACAATGTTTAAAATATATGTTGAATAAATGGATGAAGAGGCTCCTCCACTGTAAACTATGAGGTTCCTTACCCTGAGCAAAAATAACTGTGGAAAACCTCTGACCTTTATTTGTATACTCAACATTTATTTTGCCATCTCAGGCCTTAAAAGTCAGAGCCCACACTCAAATCATTCACCCAGCCTCGGGATCATGCGTGACTTTTATGTGATGACGGTATCAATACCCAGTTGTTTTAGTTATATTGTCAGTTGGCCACCAGATGGCAGAGGTGACACTTGAAAGGTTACTCTCTGGCCCCAGGTCATCTACTTCAGGATTTAACGTTAAATCCAATTACCCATTTAGTACCATTAATTCCGGAGCCCTTGTAATTATGGCATTGTTTCATTTTATAGCAAAGTGTCACCACACACTTGGCCTTATTTGCATATAAAAAGGAGAGTTTGGAATATAATGGAAAGAGTGCTGTGCACTGGCCATTTGTTCCATTTGAACATGTTTCTTCATCAGTAAAATGAGAATCCCAGTTCTACATGCTTCACAGGTCTGCTCTGAGGAGCAAATGAAAACTATTGGAGTTGAGGGAAGAGGTGTGGTTGAAGGGAGCACATGTGTGTGTCCCCAGTCCAGCTCAGCTCAGGGTGTCAGGGACTGGGCTGGAGTGCGGTGGGTAGAGGGGCTTTGCCTGAGGTGTGGTGTGAGTGATGGTCCTGAAGGAGGACATCCTGATGCAGTGCACACCAGCCTAAAGCAGATTTCCTGGCTGGGCAGTTATTCCTCCTCTTGTGAGACCCTCTGAAGTTTGTTCCTCCTCCTGGAACAGCACAGTGGTTTCCTGCATGGTGGGGTGCAGTCAGTGTAGGCTACTTCTTTCAAGAATCCGCCACTGTTGTGCCCTTTTTGCTTGTTTGTGCTATAACAGAAATAGTTAGCCGATTTTGAACTAATTTTTCACACTGCTCTAGGATGGTCACCCCAATGCTTGAGTTCACCCATTCACACACCAGCGTCTGGCTTCAGGAAGAAGCAAGCACCAGCCAAGCCAGGATGGTTTGATCCTGGTTTAGATGTGCCTGGGCTAGGGTAGTGAGGGGAGCTCCCTTAGACCTGAGTGAGCCATGCTAGCCTCTTCCCCAGGAGACTGCAGCTGTCTGTCGGCTGGACCTTGCTCCATCAGAACAACATACGAAAGGCTGTGATAAAAAAAAAAAATGCGTTATCTGTCGAGGATATGTAGATAGCTCACTACTCAGGTATTGGAAAAATACAACTTAGAGGTGGGCGTTGTGGTCCACATGGGTTAGGTGTTTGACAAGAAGTACAACTGCACCTGGTATCGCAAGGAGGAACGTTGGTAATCATGTGACACACGAAATCTACCATTTCATTCACTTCTGAGTCAAGTAGCCATTCTTCTGTTCAAATCTGGTTAAAAGCAAGGACTGTGCCATGCACCCAGCAATTCACCCCAAAACAAGGAGTGCAGCCTAAATTTCCAAGATCTTCAGTCTAAGGGAACACTTCGATCTTTGAATCTTTATTGTGGTATTTTATACAGGTGTTCTTTGTACTAGTTTGTGGTAGTTATAAAACAACTAGCAACACAGCTGGCATTTGTATTTATTTTCTATTCCATACTTCTCTGCCCTATGTTTTTCTCTCCTCAAAATCTGTTCTTTAAATTAAAAAAGGAAAGACAAGATTCCCTCCCCCCACAAACCTCAACTATACAGGTTGTTTCAGCAATCCTGAGGCTGTCTGAGCTAATGGCCTGAGTGCAGACAGCCAGGTGAGTATCCTGGCATCCATCTGACTTGGATATTGAAGTCGATGGAGGTGTGCAGCCTGGTGTCCACTCTCTTCTTTTTTCATTTGGGAGTATATTAATTTCTAATTGCTGCTGTAACACATACCACAAACTTAGTAGCTTAAAACAACACATATTTATGTTACTAGAGTTTTGGAAGTCAGAAGTCCGAAGTGGGTCTTCTGGAGTTAAAAATCAAGGTGTCAGCAGGTCTGTGTTCCAGTCTCCCAGTTTCTAGAGGTTGCCAGTATTTCTTGGCTCATGGCTCCTTCCTCTGTCTTCAGAACACATCACCCTACCTGCTGCTTGTTGTCATCATATCTTTTTCTGACCCCAATCTTCCTGCCTCCCTCTCATAAGGAACCATGTGATGAGGCCCACCTGGGTAATTCAGGCTACTCTCCTCTCAAAATCCCTAATGCAATCACATCTGTCAAGTCCCTTTTACCACATGAAGTAATAGATTCACAGGTCCTAGGATTACCACGTGGACATATTTGGGGAGCCTTTATGTAGCCTCCCATACAGAGTTCTGTTGCCCTGGCAGCTGGAGGTCAGCTCTCAGTTTGGTTGATCTCTTCTGGAGTGCCTGCTTGTAGAAAAAGCTATACCGCATATTAAATTTGGACTTTATTCCTTTATCTCCCCTTGCCTAGATCAATAGTATGATGAATCTGTCATGTTTGGAGTATGTTATTTCTTAAGTTGGCTTATTAAGAGATATCCTGTATGTTATTGGCTTGTGAAATTATTGTAATTCCCTCAGCAAACCTGTGCTAAATAATTTGCTGACAAAGGCAGAACCAGTTTCTTGAGCATAATTTTGCTGCCTCTCCCAAAACAAAACAAAGACAAGTTACATATATGCAAATGCTTGTATATACTTGGTTCAAGCACAATGTACTTCTTACTATCAGTCACGGTAAAAAAAATATTACAAAAAATTGTTGCAGAGAAAGTTCAATACACATTCATCAATACACATTCATAGAATGTACAGGCAAGTTCACAGTAGCATTCATAAGAGCAAAAGCCAGAAACACTCCAAATCTCCAGAGGAGTAGAATGAATACATACATGTGGCATATTAAACAACAGAGTACTACAACAGAGATGAAAGAAATAATTTGCTCTTATGTGGAGGAATGCCAAAGCAATGCTGAAAGTAGCAAAATCCTAGAGAAAACATATACGATTCCATAAAGCTCAAAAATAAAACAAAAATAAGGTATTGTTCAGTGATACATATACATGTAAAACTACAAGCAAGGAAAGGTGAATAAAACTGAGAAAAGTAAACTTTAAAAAAATCATCATTGTGATTAAAAGTTTGGGGAACTGTAATGTTTTTCAGCATTTCTCAAATTAATTGCACCTGAACAAAGCATCCACCACTATTTCCTGATCTTACTCCTGTCCCAGCACCTATTTATTTTACTTATTTATTTTTAAAGCTTGGAGCCATCTGACAATTTGTATTATTTATGTAAAAAAACAAAAGAATATATATAGAATCCTAGTGGATAACTTTCAAGGCTAGCACCTAGCAATGCTCCGACAATAGCGCTCATTAACTATTTGCTGAATAAATCAATGCATTTATGGCATACGTTAATTTATTTCAGTACTTCTCATTTTTCGTCAAAATTCTTATTGCGGATTCGGTTCAAAGCCAGTCCATCCTCTACCCCATCTCCCCGGCTTTAAAGTCTTTAGGTTCCTCGTTCCCAAGACCCGGAGGCAGTGTTCTCCCCGTCTCCGCTTCGTGCAAGCTGAGTGGGAAAAGGGTGGAGTGCCCGGTGGAGGAAAAGGTGCTTCACAGTCTAAGCTGCCCTCAGGGAATTCCAACCCCAGGGGTTGATGCCAGCGCCGGAGGTGAAGAACCCCGTCCTCTTTAAAGCCGGAATCTAACCAAATTCACTAACACCCGTTCCCTGGTGACATCACTTTTCCGGACTCCTGATTGGAGGAGCGCGTTGGCTCAATTCTCGCGATGACTCCTTCTTCAGGTTCTCCGGCTTTCCTCTCTTCAAGGCGACCCGGTAGTCGTTGCAGACCACGTTGAGAGTCACCGAGACACCGTAGAACTACACCAGCTTCCGGGACTAACTAGACGGCTGCAGCTCTTCTCAGACGCCCACGGGCACGAGGTTTGGCTCTCAGGCGTCCTGTCTGCCAGACCCTCCACCACCGCGCGTGACGCTTCATCGCTCGGCCACTTTATTAGGGCCACCAGGTGCTTCATAGCAGTTCCCGTCCTGTAGTATCACGAGAATTTGGTGTTGTGAAACAGATTTCCGGTCGCTTAAGTCTCCTTGGAGACGGCATTTTAACCAGTTTTTTTCACCTGTCATTCCACGGACTCCGCGTGGTGCGGAAATTGCCGGGAGAACGTTTGTGGGACTTAGCCAGAGAAGTGTGGATGGGAGTGAAGCAGCATTGAAGAGGGAAGCAGCTGGGGGAGCCAGGGGGAGTATAATTGGCTGAGCATCTTCTGGCCTTTTAAGCAATGCCTTAGGGTGGGCATGGAGTTTTCCCCTACTGGGGAAGCCTGGTTTCAGGACAGAAGTTTAGGCATCCATTGAACACGCATAAATACCGCGCATGTATTTGTGTAGTATTGAAGTTTCCAAGATAAAATCTTGCTGCAAATTTGCTCACTATTCAGTATTCACAGTCTCCCCATTATCTGTCTCTGTTCCTTCTAAACTTGTGCAATAGTCGCCTCCCTGGAAGTGATCTCCAATTATTCCCCTAGATTTAATCATGTCACTTTTCAAATTCTTTCCTTTGTCGATGCTGTTCTAGCTGTGTCATTTGTTTTTTTTTCTCTCTTTAGCTGTGTCCATTTTTATTACTATTTTCTGTAAGTGATTTTTCACATGCCATTGCTATATAGATACCGTATTTTGCAAATGGACCATCGTTCATCATTGTCAGGATTAACTTGCCACTTATATATAGAATATACTTTTGATACCAGCAAGCCCACCTTTCTGCCAGTAAAGGCATACATCCCTTCTAGAACATTTCTGACAAACGTTTGTTCATTAATTCATGTTATTCACCTAATATTTATTAAGTGCTTAATATGCACCAGGTACTGTTTTAGGAATTGAGAAAACAGGGGACAGAACAGATAGAAATTGTTGCCTTGATTGAGTTTATTACTCGGGGACAGACGATATACGAATGAACAAGTCAGTGTAATTTCAGGTAGTAGTAAGTGTTGAGCCACTTTTGAAGAAGTGGTGCTATGGAAATGATGTGTATGTGAGTAGGAGTGGTGGCACTTTATATAGAGTGGTCGCGGAAGGCTTCTCTTAGGAGGGGATATTCTAGAAAAGATCTAAGTGATGAGAAGGAGTCAGCCTTGCAAAGACCTGGTGGAATGAGCATTATTAACAGGCAGAGGTGTCAGGAAGAGCAAAGCCCCTTCATGGGAACAAGAGCCTCATGAAGTGCAGAGCACCTGAGTTGGTGAAGAGAAGAATGATTTGAGGTGAAGTGTAACGGAAGTCAGAGCCAGATTATTTAGGGCCTTGAAGGCCAAAATCTGAAATTTGGATTTTATTCAAAGTGTAATTGGAAGTCCTTGGAAAGCCCAAGAGAGTACTTAGATTTTACTCGTTTTTAAAAGGTTGCTTTGATGATTGTGAAGAGAATGGACTCTTTAGAAGCCATGGTAAAAGTGAAGAGAACAGGAAGGAGGCTAGGTGAGAAGGGTTCATTCAGCTTCTTTTTGGGTATTCCTGGTGTTAGACAGTTCTCTGTGTAAGAGGCAGTCCATTCCACAGTTGGAGCATGAATTTCTTCCTTTGAGTTGGAACCTGCTTCCCTGAAGCTTGTACTTTCTCCTACTCCTATAGCTAGACAAAGGACATCTATTCCCCTTTTCTCCAAAACAGTTCAGCAGCTATTTGAGACACCTGTCCTGTTCTCTTTTCTCCAGGCCAAACATCTTTGGTTAACTAGCAGTTCTCTGAAGGAGGTGCTTTTTAGACCCTTCAGAAATTTGGTTATTCTTGGATAACCATCATTTGTTATGGATTCTTAAGCTACATATGGCCACCAGCACTGCATCTAACTGTACATGTCACCTGACCTGTGGAATAACCAAGAGATCATGCACTCCCTCATTCTACCTGAATTCTAATGCTTTTCAGCAGTCATGTGCTGTTGGCTCACACATTGCACTGTTTCAAATCACAATTCACCTCCCCCTGCCTCCCCATCCTTTATTTCTGTGTTATAGTTTTCTAATATAAGCATTTTGCATTATTTCTATTTCACCTTGGTAAGTTTATTCCAGTTCCTTGACTATTTTTTAATCCTGATTTCGTCATCCAACATGTTCTCCTAGCTTTGTTCTTTATAAATTGACATAAAAATTCTTATGTCACTCTTATGTCTTCTAGTGTTTGCATCATATGCACTGCTAAAAATGCTAACCACACCAAGAAAAGAGCCCTGTGTGGCATTTCCCTAGCGACTTGTCTTGTCTGCAGATGGCATGGTACAATTAGTGTGTATTTTTTCAGTACATTTGTTCAGTCCATTATGAACCCTGTGAGCTAAAAGCAAACTCACAAGGGTAGTATGCGAGTTTCCTTTATCAAATACTTTGCAGATCAGGATATAGTGTGTTATAACACCTCCTGATCTGTCAGTCTAAGAAGTTAGTGAGGTTAGACACATTTTATTTTTGGAAAAACTATGCCTGTTTATTTAGTTATTACTAAAATGAAGGTTTGCTATATTTTAAAATACGAAGACTGGATTTAGAGGGTATAAGTAACTTTAGACAATAATGAACTTATCTTGAGCTTAAAAAGTTTTTCTTTTCAAAGCAAAAATCCTTAGACCAATGGTTCTCAACCTATGGCATCTTCACTCCCCAGGGGAAATTAAACAATGGCTGGAGAGATTTTTTGGTTGTCACAACTTGGGAGGAAGATGCTGCTGGCATCTAGTGGGTAGAGGTCAGTGATGTTTTAAACATCCTATAGTGCAAAGGACAACAATACCCCATAGCAAAGAATTATGTAACCCAAAAGGTCAGTAGTGTTGAGGTTCAGCAACCCTGCATTAGACAATGCCTTAAATTCTTTCTTGCAGTGACTACTGTTTAAAATGGTTGTAAAGAAGAAGAAAGAAATGCAAGTTACTGCATTGACCATTTGTCATCAGGACCTTGAAACTTTGAGATGTAAGTGTTTCTGACTTTATTTATTTGTTTCTTTTTAAAATTGTAAACAGACTATTTTTATCTCTGGGACTTCATATCACCTAATGTTGAAACTCCTGGTATTTATTTTTTCCATATTCAGTTCTTTATATTCAGTTTTAGATATAAAATGGTTTCTTAAAATTTGACTTCAGACTAAGTTCTGCCTGTTTTTGGGGTTTATAAATATTTAAATTTTGTATAATGCATAACAAAGGCAAAAGCATATCCATATATTATCAAATCACTGAGGAAATTTTGTGTGTGTGTGTGTGTGTGTGTGTGTGTATGTTATCTAGGTTTGGCTGATGTAGAAGGGAAAAATCTAGCTGCTTTGCTGTTACATTGTGTAGAACTCACCGATGGAGTGTTACAAATCTCTTGTGTTAAACAGGTAAGGCTAAATTGATATTATCATGCTGCTATGGACTTTTAAAATTAATTGATAATTTTTGGCTTCCAGTTATCTAATATCAATGTGTCATTAAAGAATAAGTTGTTTTTTATTGTTGTTGTGTATTCTATAGTATCTTTTCATTCAGAGTAGCAATAGAAGCCATATTTGGGCCTCCACCACCATTGGAGCTATAAATAGATAGGATGAGGTAATTGTACATAATGTTCTTTATGGAGATACATTTTTTAAAAAATTATTTCAATTAATCTGAATCTTCAAAACTTTTTAGTAGGTACATTAAAAGGTTAATTTAAAATGTAAAAATTGTCCTTACTAGTATTTCAGTATTAGGATTTCCCATTTTGAACTTGCATAATATTTTTTTTGGAAAGCAATTAAATGTGTTACTGGTTTTTCAGTAGTGCTATAGGATTCCTGTACCTTATGCCATGAACAAGTCTGTAATTCTCAATGAAGGTGGATCTGGAGGGTAAAGCAGAAGTTGGGAGATGTGTTAAAAAGGTTAATAAATACTGAAATAGGTGTTTAAATCAGTATCCTTAACAGTGCAGTGTGGAAAATATTTCACATTATAATTGAGAATTAAAAGAGTATTTAAATCCATGTTGCTTTGCTATATTTGATATTAGAAAAAATTTCTATGACTTTGAATTTTTTGGATTATAGATTGTGCCTTTACTGGAGAAAGCGGATAAAAATGGCACGTGTGATCCCACTATTAGAAGTTGCTTGGATATTTTAGCAGGCATTTATCTTTCTTTGAGTCTAAAGAATCCCTTGAAGAAAGTCTTGGCAAGGTAAGGAAAAAAGAGAAGGGAAGTGGGCATTGTAAATGTTCAGTTTGATCAAAAGTAACCAATATTTAACATTCTTTCCCTGGTTTGGTTTTAGAGTTGGGAGTATTTGTTTATACACCAATACCACACTTTTATTCACCATAGTTTGATAATTTGGGGGTTTAACTATATGCTAGAGCAAGTCATCCCTCTAGTAACTCTTCTTTTCAGAATATTTCTATTTTTTATTTTTTTTATGCTAGAAAAACTTTAGAACTGTTTAGTCAAAAAATGCCTAGTGATTTTATTTAGATTAACTGAGGTAAAATTGAATTAAATTAAATTTATCCACTCAGTCCATTTTTATTTACCCCCTATTATGTGTCAAATATTCTTCCAACCATAAGGGATACAGTGAATAAAACAGTCTAGACTGAAGTTACATTCTAAGAGAAAGATAGGAAAATACACAGAATAAATAAGCAAAATAATAGGATTAGATTGTATGAGTCCTATGAAGAAAATTACAATAGAGAAAGGGGAAAGGGAGACCCAGGGATGGGGTGAGTATTGCAGGTTAAAATATAGTGGTCACTTGAGACATCTTTGCTCAAATGTCATTGCTAGGATCATAGCTGAAATTGACCCGAAAAGGGTGATGGGATGCTTACTGGGAATATTTGAGGGGAAAGTGTTCCAGATGGAGGAAGTAGCAAGAGCAAAGTCTTTGGCATGTTGTTAGAACAGAGGGAGGCCATATAGCTAGAGCTGAGTAAACAAAGATGAGGTCAGAGAGCTTACTGGTGGACCAGATTACACAGGGAGTTCTAAGTTATTGTAAGCACTTTGGCTGTTGTTTTGACTTGGTGAGACATTGTTGAAATATTTCAGGCAAAGGACTAACATGGTGTTTTGGTAATGTCATTTTGGCTATTCTGTTGAAGATAGTCTGAAGTTATTTTCTGACTGTATTCTGAAGGTTTAATTCAGTATTTCTTCATTTGTAATTATTCCCTTCTCTCCCCACATATCCTGCACTACAAGGATATCAGGTTTTTAATATTTGATTCTTTTTCTAGCTCACTAAATTGCCTGCCTGAATTTTTTCTAACTGAGGCCATACAAAGTTTTACTTCTCGTCTTCAGGAAGAATTGAACACTACTAATCTATACTCTTATAGGGAAGTGATTGATAATATATCTTCCTGTTTAGAAAACTTTAACTTGGGTAAGTCAGCTCTTTCCTACTACTTTTCCTGGCTAGCATTACATAATTGTTTTTAGATAATGTTAATTTTGGTTCTGAAATTCCTTACCAGTTATAATTTTCTCCTTACAGGTGTAACAAGTGTTAATAATCTTCTTAAAAATGGTAAGTCCTGTTCTTTTGTTTTATTCTGAGAGGTAACTGCTTGTATGAGTCATTTTGGAACTGATTCTTTTAAGTTTCTTGGGAGTGGGTAGAGTACTACCGATAAAGTGCATCATGGTCCTTTCTTTTAAATTTCTACTTATGTACTATGATACCATTTTAGGTAACAGTGATTTAAAATATTTTCTTGTGCTAAAGTTAAAATGCACAGTTTTTAAAATTCTGGTTTATCATTTCTTTTGTTTCAGTGCTTCATTTTTTGGAGAAGAGTTTAATTGAAATCTCAGAAGAAAATAGGCAAGTTTTACATGTTTTCATGCTTGTGCATGTGTGTATGCACACTTGCAGTTGTGCATTGTGTTTGTGCAAAGGACATTTTAAAAGTTCCCGAATGTGCTCCTTTCTATCCTTCCCCATTAATGTTGGACCTAATTATTTAAAGGTATTTTTAGAAGATTTGATACTTAAATTTAAAAATCAAATAAATTATTATGAGAATAAGTGACAAAGGGAAGAGCTCTTTCCTCTACTTGAGTGTTCCTTTTTCACAACATCCTGTTCTTATTTCTTGGATGAAGTATGCTCTTTATCTCTATAAGGTTATTAATGATAGTTTTTTTGTTTGTTTTATTTTGAAGTGTTGTGTTGTTGTTTTTTTTAAATTTTTACATAGCCTCTGTTTCTTCCAAATTGCTTTTATTCTGTTTGCTGCTGTTGGTTGCTAGATTTGTTGCTAGAAGCTTTCCTCAGGAGTCTGGTGATCTTTGTCTGAGCCAAGCACTCATATTTAAGAATGGCACACTAGAGTTGATTTGAATCTTTGCATATGGGTGCAGTTGTAGGTATTACTGTAAGCTAGTCTAGCTGGGCTCTTTCTTTGGGGAACCCCTGATTTCAATATCTTTAGGTCTTTTTGCATAGGTAGCAGGTTCACCATGGAAGATCTTCCAAACCATTGGCTTAATATTCTGATTGTTGAATGACAGGTACAAAAGCTGAAGTCTTGGCATTTAGTGTTCATTTTGTGTATATTTATCTATTTCTCCTGTTTGTAATATAGTATTGCTGCCTTATTGTCCAGACACCTGCTGTTTTACCTTCTCTAGAGGTAAACCAGTTGTTTGCTGGCTTGGAGGTATCATCCAGAGTTTTTGTGGTTTGTTTGTTTGTTTTTTAGTAGACTGGTAGCCAGTCTTCCTATTTTCAGCCCTACATTCACCTCCACATCAAGGAGTGTCTGGTGCCCACAATTTCTTAGCCTTTTGCACCTACAAGTCAGGTTGCTCCAGACTTGTTCTCAGGTTTAGTAGTCACCTTTCATGATTCTGCTAAGTCAGTTGTCACTCATCCATCTGCTTTGTAGCTTCTATAATTTTATTATTGTCTTGTTGTCTGTTAGTTGTCCTTGTATATTTATGTCTTTTTATGTTTTACATCCCTTGGCTATTGGTTTAGGGAGATTCTGGGGAAATTAGAAGTAATATCTGTGTTCCATCTTTAACCCAAGGTCTCCTTTTGCCTTAGCAGAAAGGAGCTCCTCCTCTGTCTCCTTTTAGGCCCTTCTTCCTCTGCTCATCTTTTAACTATAGGTGCTGTCTTTTAGTTCTGTTTATTCTGATTGCTTTATGTCTTCCACATCTCTGTCCTTAGGATTCCCAGATTAATCACTCCAACTTAGATCTCTTCTCTGAGTGTTAGATGCATATAGTCAGTTTCCTCCTGGGTGTTTTACAGGTGTCTCAAATTCAGTGTATCCAAAAGAAAATTCACTGTCTTTTTATCCCTACCCACAATCTCTGGTAACCTCTGTTTTACTTTCTGTCTCTTTGAATTGGTGTGTTCTAGATACCTCAAATAAGTGAAATATAATATTTGCCCTTTTGTGTCTGGCTTATTTCACTTATAATATTTTAGAGGTTACTTGATGTTGTAACATGTCAGAATTTCATTCTTTTTTATGGCTGAATAATATTCTCTCTCTCTCTCTCTCTCTCTCTCTCACACACACACACACACACACACACACACACACCCCCGATGATTTGTTTATCCGTTCATCTGTCAAAGAGATATTTGGGTTGTTTCTACCTTTTGGCTAATGTGAATAATTCTGCTATGACATTGGTAGACAGGGATCTGTTTATGTCCCTATTTTCAATTCTTTTGGTCATATACCTAGGAGTCGAATGCTAGATCATATGGTAATTCTGTATTTAACTCTTTTCTCTGACTTATGTCTTAATGTCATCAATCTGTGTCCTGTTATATTGAGAACAGACTGAGAGGAGCAAGGATAGAATCTGGTAGACCACTTAGGAGGCTATTGTAGTTCAGACCAGAAGCAGCAGTGCAGGTGTTCTAATTCTGGCTATATTTTGAAGGAAGTACCAACAATATGGGATGAGGAGGAGAGGAGTCAAGGATGATTACAAAGTTTTTATAAGATAGAGATTCTAGCAGGTGGTACAGGTTTGGAGTTGAAGATAAATTCACGTTGTTTAAGGTATCCAAGTGAAGATACTGAGTAGGAAGTTTCATACACAGCTCTGGAATTAAAAATAGAAGTCTGGGTTGGAGATAAAAATTTGGGAATTGTCAGCATGTAAATTATAATTTCAGCTTATTAGCTAGATGTAATAGCATCAAGGGAAGAAATTAGATAGACAAAAGAAAATGACTGAGTCGTGGAGAGCTCTGGCATAAAAAGGTCAGGGAAAAGAGGACGAATTAGCCAAGGTGTCTAAAAGGAAGCAGTGGTAAAGTAGGAGAAAATGTAGGAGAGCCTGGCATCTTGGAAGCCAAGTGCAGAAAGTTTATCAGGGTTGAGGGGTGTTCAAGTTTATACATTTTGTCATTCATTCTTGATTTGTTATTTTTACTCTAAAAAGGAGAATTGAAGTTAGTCATTGGCAGAGAAAGAGGGAAATGTTGAGATAAGTTAAGAGTATTGAAACTTTCCAATAAATGTTACATAATTGGAATGTTTATGGGAATAAGAGAGATGCATAAATGTGTACTATAATCTAAAATTGATGTTGGCCCGTTGGGGAATGTGTTATTTTGGAGAGGGATAGAATTGGTGACATTTTTATTTGACTTTCATTTTGTAATGTCTTTTCTTCATTGTAGAAAATTTGCTGGAAATCATATTATTCAAACACAGTTGATGAACGACTTGTTGGTAGGCATTAGAGTGTCAATGATGTTAGTACAGAAAGCACAAGGCCTCCAGAGGATTCATTTGAAGATGTTCAATTCTCCTACATGGCATAGTATGTGTGGATTGCTGAGTATTTTCACCAAGTTTTTAGGTGATGGTAAGTGTAAAAACATACAAATGATTATTATAATAATTGTTAATGATGATATGAAATATATGATACTTAACTGAGATGTAGAACTTTTCCTTCCCTGGCCCTCTAAGTGGAGAAAGGCACTGGATTACAAGGTTTCAGTGCTTTTGCTTTCAAATATACCAATTCAGCAAGGGTTAATGTTGAAGGACTTTTCTAAATGTATGGTGTATATTGTATACAAAGAAGAAAACCTAGCCATCTTAGTGTTGAAAGGCCACAGTAGCAAAAGAAAATTGTTGAGAAGAAATTTCCAAATTTGAGGAAAGATCTGGATACATTAGTGTAACCCATATATTTCTCCTGAGCAGAAGGCATTATCTTCAAATAATGACAGTAGTCATTATGGGGCTGGTCATTACTCCTCCTTATAGCTTATATGTTTCATCTATACATATGAACTGTACCACTGGGAACCAAATAGTTAATGAGAAGAAATGTCTCTTTAAGAATATTTCAACTAATAAATTAAAATGAAATGATAGAATTTGAATGTCACCATTTAGTAACCCCCAAGGAATTAATGTAGACATTAAGCATCAACAGCTGTTAACATTATAGAAACAGAGAACCAGACATGTATCCTTTAGAGTCTTGCTTTTACTCCTTCCCAAAAGGATTGAATTTGAAACTTATCCTATCTCTAGATCACCTGCCAATTGTCAGGAATTACAGAGGACAGAGGAACGTGTTCATTTGCACCAGGAGTAAACAAATGCAACATTCAGATTGTGGGAAACTCTACAGGTCAGAAGGCCAGAGTTTTCAACATAGAAATTGTAATGAAAAGTAGGGGACAGAGAGGGCACTTGAGGATTAAAAGACTTAAAGGCATACTCAATTTTTAAAAAATGGATGAGACTAAACTGTAATGTTTAGGGATGCACGTTTGATTAATAAAACTGTTTTTAAAAAATAAGGAAGTCATTACTGTGAAGGTCAAGATAATGTTCACTCAGGGAAGAGGGAGGGGCTTGTGGCTGGAGTGAGGCACATGGACGAGCCTTCTGGGCTGGGTGGCCAAGTTCTGTTTCTTGCCTTGGATGGTGGGTATAGGATGTTCACCTTCTAGTAATTCATTAAGCTATGCTTTCATTTTAGGTGGTTTTCTATATCTGTGTTATATACTATTTGTGTTTTATATTACAATAATTAACAAAAAAGTGATAATATGTAAGTTTCTATATAAAAAGTTAAATTGTCTTTTCACCCTTTACCTCCCATTCTGTGTGGTAATGTGTGAATGAATATTAATTTAAAAACAAAGCACTAATGGGATCTGTTCAGAGCTCTTATTTATAGACTGATTTTCCTAGACTGACAGGAAATAAATAGTTTATATGTTTTTAACCTGATGACTAGTTCAAGCCCTAGCTAAATTGTCCAATTAGTATTTCTTTCTTTCTTTTTTCTTTTTTCCTAGGATCTTGGGTATTAAAAAGAAAGTGAAGTTACTTTTATTAAGATATAATTTACAAACATCTTTTCTGAGGGTATTTGTTTTTTATTTATTTATTTATTTATTTATTTTTATTTTATTTTTTTTTTTTGGTATTTGTTTTTTAAAAGAGGCATTTGTTAAATCTAAAAAAAGTGACTAATTGGTAAAATGCAGAGAAGACATGGTTTTAATATGAAGCAGCCTCTTTGCTGAAAACTTGGTAGGACCTAATCAATGTTATTTTTTCCCAGAATTTTAAAACTTCACATGTCAGTAAAGTGTTTAGCTGCAAGCAACTGAAAACAAACTTCAGGGCCTTAGGCGTATGTGCCTCCTCCCCGCTGCGTAACCAGAAGTTCACAGGCAGGTGATTCGGAGCTACTCTAGGCAGTCTAGGACCCGCACATGCCTGCCTTTCTGCTCTGCAGTGTTAAGCATGTTGGCTTTCACCCACATTTGTTAGCTCATGGTTGCGCATGACTGCAATCGTGTAGCTCCAACAGCATGTCTCTGTTCGAGTCAGAAAGGAGGACCAGCTGCATCTTTACTTTTAATCAGGAAAATCGGAAGTACCCAAGAGATTTCTGACCTGGACCCTCCTCATGTGGCTGTCATTATTTGCAAGGATTGAGGAAGCAGTCAGTTATCCTGCCTTTGACTGGGCACATGAATGCCCCAAAGTCATAGTTCTGTTAGCATTGATTAGGGACAGAATGGATATTTAGTAGGTAATTTTTAGTAGGTATTTATAATTCTTACAGCAGGTTAAATAATTCATCATTGTATTTTGTTACTTGCTGACAAACCAGAGGCTAAAAGAGAGAAAACAAAAAGAAGGTAGCAAGTCAAGATTGTTTGGGTACAGTGCCAACAATAGCACAGTTTGTCATTAGCACTGATGTAGGCTCTTTACACAAGCCCTGAAATCACTTTAAGAAAAAGTAAATCCCGTGGGGGGTGGGAATACAGAGGCATCAGTGGAGGGGACAGGCAGTGTTGCTGCCTGATAAGTTGGGAAGCTGTTGAAGGAGAGGAAGAGAGAGAGTGGATGTTAGAGAGTAGAGGAAGAAATCACATTAAGTGTTTATGTGTTGGGTATAAAAGCCTTTGTGTTCATTACTCATTTAAACATTATAACTGTGTCAGGTAGCAGTTTTATTTTTCCCATTTTACAGAAGAGAAAGCTGAGTCCCTGGGAAGTTAAATAACTAGCCCAAGGCCTACTCACTTGGGAAGTGGTCAGGCTAGAAACTGAATCCATGACTGTCTACCCCCACAACATCTGCTGATTCTCCATACCAGAATATCCAGCATCATTTAATACATGCTTTTTTCCCCCCCAAATAGATGACCTCTTACAGACAATTCAGAGTACATCTGGGTTAGCTGTTATTCTTTTTATTAAAGCTATGTTTCACCCACCTGAAAAGATTCCTGATTTGGTGAGTGCATCTCCTTTGTAGAATTGTACTTTATTGATAGTTTGACACATATTTTAAAAATATTTTTAAAGAAATGAATGAAAAAATATTTTTTGCATAGTCATAATCTTTCTGATAACCTTTTCCTCCTATATATAGTAAGAGATGGTTCCCAAAATTCAGATAAAGAGGAAAGAAGACAACAGTCACCTATAAATCCATCTCACAGAGATGATTATTATCAACACTTTTTTGGTATATATCCTTGTAGTTTTTTTTCCTACTGCTTTTTGTTCAGTTCCATCTTTCAATATAATAGACATTTATAGTATCAAAATTATACAGAGGTTAACATATGGTAATAACTTTTTGATAAATGTATTTTTAATTATGAATAACCCAAATATTATACTTTAGAGAGGAAGCATTCTAGACTCAATTGTTCAGTGAATTTGATTATATGGAAAGTATGATTTGGGCCACAGTCCTTTAATTTATTAGTAACAGTTCTTTTTCCCTACTGTGGTATCTAGGAACTTATGTTTGCTCTTTGCCTGACTTTATGCAAAATTGATATGACATCACAAAAAGTCCAATTTGGATAAAATTGAAAATTTTATTTCTAAATCACCTTGTAAAAGCATTACTTAAGCTCATTCTACCTGCAGGTGGCGATGTGTTGTGCTCTATCAATACAGTCAAACTAGTGAAATGGTTCA
Organism: Lyroderma lyra; assembly: GCA_004026885.1. NCBI lineage: Eukaryota > Metazoa > Chordata > Mammalia > Chiroptera > Megadermatidae > Lyroderma > Lyroderma lyra. The sequence continues at coordinate 73,609 of PVJL010004057.1, forward strand.
TGTATATAGATTTAATTTTTTTCCTTTTGTTATAATAATTTTAAACACTTGTGGTTTTTTCACCTTTAGGTTCAGTTATTTTTCCTCAGATGTTTCAGGAGAAAGAGAATCTTAGATTCAAAATTTGAAATATCTCTGGAAAGTTTTAGAGGCTGTATTTGTATTAGCTCTGTTCCGTTTTTCAGATCAGCAGCTTGCTTCTCCATTCAGTGGACTGCACGAGTATCCCTGAGTGGTTTTTGAGCTGCTGTGGGAGTCTGTGTTGTGCTGATGTCTCCGAGTCGGCGCTCTTATTCCTGTGTCAGGGGACACTCACCATGCTGGACTGGCAGAATGGGAGGATGGGCCCGAGTGGGGAGGCTCTTCTCTTGGACACTGTGCATGTTTTGTTCACCTTGAGTTCACAGTGAGTTCTGATGCTGTTGTCTCATATTTTGTTTTGCTTGTCAGATATTTAAAAGTTGACAACTGAGCCATCATACTTAGTAATTCAATGAAAAGTTGTCAGGATAATCCTAAATTAAAAGGGAGGTATGTGCAGGGACTAAAGTGGGTGTGAAAGTAGGACAAGAAAGAATGGGATGATGGGAGAGAGTTCTAGAAATTATTCGAGCAGATTAAACTGTGGCGGACATTTCTGAATTAATTTTAACATTCAGTCTCTGATGCTAGCATTTTAAAAAAAACTATAAAAATTTCCCTATGTATAGTGCTTTAGAGGTTATGAACAACTTCACCATAGATAACCAGTGTCATCTTCACATGTCTGATAGATAGGATAGGAAATCTAATTTGTTAAATGAATAAAATGAAACTTAGAAGAAAAGTAAATGCTTTAACCTAAGGGCATATTGCTAATAAGCACCCGAGCCAGAATTATAACCAGGTCTTTTGACTTCATTGGTTTGTGTTTTGTGGTTTTTTTTGGTGTTTTTGCCATAATGTATGAGAATGATCATGTACTTAAAATGTCAAACCATAGGTACAGCTTGATAGTAATGAACATGTAGATAAAGGAAATAAAACTACCATGTTCTAAAATAATTTTACATGTTTTTCAGTTTATATATGTTTTAAATTTGTACATATGCATACATATATTTTAAAATTGTGTGTATTTTAAAATTTATTATTCATTGTATTATTTTATAACAGAGTAATTGAGGTATAATTTACAGGGTTTTCCCAAACCCTAGCCCCTCAGTATGTTTTAAAACACCTGTGAAACCATCATTACAGTAAAAAAAAAAAACAAAAAAAAGAACATTTTCATCACCCCCCAAAATTTCCTCGTGTTCTTTTTTGGATTGTATTTTATAAGATGAATCGATTCATATACAAATTTGGGATCTGTTTTAGCCTTGTTTGTAATTTTTTGTTGTTGTAAATTCAATAATGATTGGATTTTCTGATTATCCTTTGTATTTTATATTTTTAAAGTTTAAATGATTATAAAATGAAATGTCTTTTACTAGTTACTTTATAATAATACAGCTCATTTTTTTCTTTAGGATCAAGGAATCAACTCTGGAGATGTTTCTGTCTAGAGTTTTGTCATCTTGGACTAATACAGCCATGCGTGTCCTTGAATCAAGTTCCCCGAGCCTGAAAGACAGCCTGACGGGGAATTCCAGCATAGTTAGGAAACTTTTGGAATATACCTATACCCATTGGGAGCATCCACTGGATGCTTTGAGACACCAAACCAAAATCATATTCAGAAATATTCTCCAAATGCACCAGCTCACTGTTGAAGTGTCAGATTTAGAAAAGTCAGATTGGACTGCTGATCGGTTCATTTCTGAACTGACTGAGAGTCTTCTGCAATTGGAATGGCATATTAAAGGAAAATACATGTGCCTTGGTTGTTTAGTAGATTGTGTAGGAGTTGAGCATATTTTGGCATTAGCTAAAACTATTCCATCACAAATCTTAGAGGTAATGGGGGACCAGTCACTGGTACCTTATGCAAGTGACCTCTTGGAAACCATGTTTAAAAATCATAAGCGTCATTTGAAATCTCAGGCTGTGGACGGTTCTTGGATTGATGAATGGCATGAGATTTGGGTTTCTCCTCTCCTTTACATTCTGTGTGAAGGAAATCTGGATCAGAAATCTTATGTGATTGATTACTACTTGCCAAAATTATTGAATTGCAACCCTGAAAGCTTAAGCTACATGGTAAAGATTCTTCAGACTTCTTCTGATGCTAACCCTGGTAAGAAAATGAATTTTTGTTTTAGTAATTTCTAGTTAGGATGCTTCAGTATAGTTACCCAGGCAGATGTTGACCATATTCAAATTTAAATATTACCACTTCTGTAAACAGTAAAGGAGGGCATTCATAATAGAGATTTTAGATTGAAATAAATGTTCCTGTACATAGCTAAATAGCTTTTTTTGGCTGAAGTCATTTCTACAAGCTAAGGATTGATTCCAATTATAATTATGAGGTTTCTGTTTTTTACAGTAGTCCTTTCTTATCTGTGGGAGATACGTTCAAAGACTCCTAGTGGATGCCTGAGTCTCTGGATGGTACTGAACCTTATGTACAAGTATACTGCGTTTTTTCCTATGTATATAAACAAGGTCAGACTCATCCTAGAAAAAGTGCTGCTTACTTCATTGCTGAATATCACTACAGTCACCTTTGAGGTACTCCTTTTGGGAAGCTATGCACCAACACCAGTGCCTAGTCTACTCTTCAGACTTGCCACTGTGCACTTATGTTGGCAGCACTATACAAAAACATGGCACAGTGGCAAGTTTGTGAACTTAATTGTCAGATTTTTGGGATGACGACAGCTCTGATAGCAATTCCAGAAAAAGAGTTCCAAAATTGCTTTGAAAGGTAGACTAGGTGTTGGCATCAGTGCATAGCTTCCCAAGGGGAGTACTTCGAAGGTGACCATATTGATATATTCAGCAATGAGGTATGTAGCATCTTTTCTATTAATCGGATGAGTTTGTGAAATTAATTTCCTACCTCATACCTATGATAACATTTAGTTTATAAATTAGGCAATTTCATTGGTAGAAGAGTTGTTTTTACATTGGATCTTAGCCACCTCAGTATACAATTAGTTTTTTCTTACCTTATTAAGTCGAGAACTTTCACCTTTTTACTTAAAGGAAACACTTTATGGCTTCTCTTTGGCATGTCTGAATTCCCAGCATCACCACACTTGCACTTTGGAGCAATTATTAAGTAAAATAAGTGTGACTTGAATACAGGCACTGTGCTACCCTGACAGTCAATCTGATAACCAAGATGGCTACTAATAGGCTAATAGTCAGGGAACTCTAGGAATGTCTATAGTATAGAGATGTTGGGCAAAGGGATGATTTAGGTCCCAGGCAGGACAGAGTGTGATGGCAAGAGATTTTGTCATGCTACTCAGAACAGGCACAATTTAAAACTTGTGACTTGTTTATTTCTGGAATTTTTCACTTAATATTTTTGGATAACAAACTGTGGAAAGTAAAACCATGGATAAGGGGAGCCTACTGTACTAGGTTTTAATTCATTTTACCAAGTTCTTATTACTTGGTTGTCAGACTGGAGTAAAAGTTTGTGTGCTTTATATAACTTCCTATTGAAGTGATTGAAACAGTAATTAAAAACTGTTTTAGGCAAGGTTAAAGGCAGGTAAATTGGTAGTAGCAAGTTTTTGCCTCTGGGGAAGAGAAAAAAATTTAGAGGCATGACCTCAAGAAATAGCTATCTGTAGTCATTTAGACTAGGGGTAAACATTCCATTGAAACCCAGTAACCCTGAAGGAATTAATGCATTAAAGCATAATTCAGTAACATACTTTCTGCCATCTTTCCATGCCACCACAATTGTGCCCATGACAGTCCTGGCCAGTGCTCTCACAAGCATCAGGAAAAGAGGGACAAACGCCAGATTCTTATTAGGCCACGCTCCAAAGTCATCATACAGTTTCTAACTGTGATGATGAAGTATGGTTACATTGGCAAATTTGAAATCATTGATGATCACAGAGCTGGGAAAATTATTGTGAACCTCACGGGCAGGTTAAGCAAGTGTGGGATGATCAGCCCCCAATTTGATGTGCAGCTCAAAAATCTAGAAAAATGGCAGAACAACCTGCTCCCATCCCATCAGTTTTGTTTTCATTGTACTACAACCTCAGCCAGCATCAAAAACATGCAGGAGGGAAAGTCCTGGGATTCTTTTTCTAGATAGGCAAATAAAATGCCTTAATGGACAAAAAAAAAAGTACTTCCAACTAAAATAGTTACAAACTTTTAATACTTCAAAGAGTAACCATGAGATAGCTAAAAAATTTGATTCATTCCTATACACACACAAAAAAGAGCCATTATTTATAATTCTTGATCTTGCCTTTTGAGTAGCCATCTGAAGTTCAGGATTCATGAATCTTTTCTGACGTAAAGCTGTCTTTATTTTTATGTCAAGGTGCCCCATGAGCCAGGGCACCTTGTACCCTTAGTAATGGCTGATGTCCTAGCCACTGAAACCATTATGTTTTGTGTGATCCTCCTTTTATCCCCTTTACCAGGGAGAAGCAATAACTCCAAAACGGACAGAGAGGTTCAGTGTTCATTTTTAGAGAAATAATGGTCTTTAGCCACTGAAGTGTTTTTCCTGTTTTTGGTTGAAAGTCATTTTAGTTATTTTTATTGTTTTAAATATTTCTCCACCTGATCTTTTTTCCCTGATTCACTTCCTGATTTATTTTCTGTCAAGGGAAAAGTAAACATACTAGCCAAAATTATTATTTAAGTCAGCAATAAGAGGACTGTGCTTACTTGAAATTATTGACACAAGAACTATTAAACCTTTTGAATAATTATTTTATAATAGAACTTTAATTCATGTTAGACTTTTAATTAAAATGATTTCTGTTTCTTGAAATATAATATTAATTATAAATATGAAAATTGTGGTAGTTGTTACTTAGCTTAGTAGTGGTCTTTGTTATTGTGCTTTTGAGATAAGAACAATCTTTTCCACCCTTAGGGTCTTACAATAGTAGAGGGACTCTGGGAGCTTTGATGGCATGTCTACGAACAGCTAGAGCCCATGGACACCTTCAGTCTGCAACTGATGCCTGGAGGAATCTTATGTCCAGTGCAAGAATAAGGCAAGGCTTAATTCATCAGCACTGCCAAGTAAGTAAACAGAATGCTACCTGGGAATTCATACATGCAATAGATCCTCGATTTATCTGTTCATTTTCCTGTCCAATGTATCTTATGCCTAGCACTGTTTTGGGGGCATTATAAGGAAGATAAATGGAAAGTGAAAAGTGTAGACCTTTCATTCAGGCTACTTAAAGTTTAATTGAGAAAATTAGAAAATCTACATAATACAACCAGAAACTCTTAGAAGAAAATAGAGATACAAGTGTGCCTTTTATGCATAAGGACTTGGGAGACTCAGGAGAAGAGACTGATCAGAGTATTGATGGTTGATTAGGAAAGTGATAAATGTGATTAGAGAAATGGAAGCATGGGAGCAGCACCGAAGACAGAAGGACACAAACGAGCAAGGTCTGGATGATGATTAAGGACATTGTTTGGCTGGAGTGGAATGTTTTGTCCATTTTAGGGAAGACTCCACTGCTAGGCTGAAGACTAGATTTCATTCTCCTAGTAATTGGGAACCAGAGCCACTCTGCCTTCAGTGAGGAAGTGATATTAATGGAAACAGTGGTTACGTTGCCTTTTGGGAACAAAAAAGAAACCAGAAGACCAGTTAGATGTGCGTGACAATAATCTAAGAGTGAGGTGATGCGATCCTAGGGTAAAGTGGTTACGGAAAAAAGAGGGGAAAAAATAGCAAAGTTGAGCATTGCTGTGGAGTTTGTTAACTTCTATAAATATCCAGTTTACCCATTTAAGAAAATAATTTTATAGGAAATAATCACAGAGTCTTTGGGATAAGGAAACCTTATGAAGTACACAAATGGGTAAACTGAGATTTACTGTTTTTTCTTTTTCCTTTTGGTAGCCTATGTAAATAATTAAACATGCCATGTGGTTTAGGCTTTGCTGGCCTCATTGAAGAATTAATATTTTATTGCTTGCTGTGTTTTAGGTACGGATAGATACATTAGGCTTGCTTTGCGAAAGTAACCGAAGCACAGAAATTGTTTCCCCAGAAGAAATGCAGTGGGTTCAATTCTTTATCACATACAATCTTAACAGCCAGTCTCCAGGAGTGCGGCAACAGATCTGTTCTCTTCTTAAAAAGGTAGAATTTCTCATCAGAAAGTATAGGAAAGTGGTGAACTTTGCTCTGGAAATTATTTATGGAAAGGGACTTAGATATTGGGAAAGTATGAGAATAATAATGGTCATGGGGTTGGACTCCCCCTGTCTTCATGGCTCTTTTGTGAACTGTTCATGATTCCATAAAGCTTACATTTGGCATTGAAATCCACAGTGAAAAGTTCTTTCATTTTGGTGTAATAAATCAAACTGAAGCTTTTTTTTTTTTGAAAGGAAAAAGAAATCTAGTGATGGGTTTCCAGGGTATAAGTTATTTTAAGAAAACTTGTTAAGAGGAGGAAGGATACCCTTGTATTTTTATAGTTTCTTGAAGCACCTCATGAAACAGCTTTATTGAATAATTCAACTTGAGTTAATCATATGACACATTTATGGGGTGAAGAACTGGTATATCATCTTTAGGTTCATGCTGACCTAAAGGAAATAGAACTGTGGTTTAATGACTTGTATTCTGGTTTGCAGTAATATTTTATTTTTGGTTTTAAAAATATAAATGTTAACTTTATGTCAAAAAGAAACACTGTAAATGTTAAGAGTTTAAAACCAGTTCTTTTCCTTGCCTGAAGTTTTAGTCTAAGAATTTAGAAAGTTCTTCCTTTGCCTTGTAGGCTGACATTTAAGGTTAACATGGCTCACATGTACTTCATTTTTCTTCTTCTCAAAAGCTGTTTTGTAGGATACAAGAAAGTTCTCAGGTACTTTATAAATTGGAGCAAAGTAAATCCAAACATGAGCTAGAGAATGAGTTAACCAAACAACACCCATCTGTTTCTTTACAGCAATATAAGGTAGGTGTTATATTTTTAGACATACGGATTTTTAAGAAACTTAAAACAATTATGAATAAGCATTAAAGGGAAATAAATGGAAGTCTCTTGGAAAATAGTGTTTCTGTGCTTTTTTTCTTCAAGCTGGGTTATACACATTCCTTCTGGTGTTTTGGTACTTGCCTTGAGGTAGCCTGAGTTGTAGAACCAGTGCTGTATTGAGGCCTGTTACAGAATAACATTAATGGGTTCACCTCAATAATTTACAGCTTATGTGGGCCAGATGAATTTAGTACTTTAACAAAAAGGTAATTGCTAACCCTGAACTCCTCCACCCCTCCCCAGGGTAGAAGACTGCTGTGTCTGGACCCACTTCCTCTTTAGACCAATCTGATTTACAGTGGCTTGATGTTAGTGAGTCCTGACCTGTGGTCCAGCAATGGAGGTTCCTGTCTATTCTGTTTCGAAGTAAGCTTGAAGAGTATGGCTGGCTTTATTTAACACAGGATACTGTGTTAATAGGATGGATGGAACCTCAGATACAGCAACCCTAGTCTGGGCCAGGACTCGGCTTGACAACCTGCAATTTCTGTCCTTCAGAACAGAATGATCTTTTTGCAGCTTTCTTATTCCAGATAGAGCCTCTCAGAAGTTGACCCTTATTCTCTTCTAAGACCCAGAAAAAAGGCGAAGCTCATGTATTTTGTTTCATTTAGGAAAACAAGTATAATAAACTTGATGCATTAGAGCCATAGCATACTCAATACCTGCTCTAAACATTAGTATGGATAGTCCTTAGTTTTAATTTTATATTTGAAAGGTAAAATGTCATCTAAAGAAGAATATATTCTTATGCAAAGGCTGAAATCAGCTTCATTTTTGTAAAATGCCAACAATGAAGATTGAAAAGTCACAACCTAAACTTTAAGGACATAAGTTTAGTTCCTAATTCCTGCCACTGACATGTTGGCTTACTTTATGAGTCTAGCTCTAAGTGGGATTAGTAACCTCTCTGAAAAGGTTGATTTTGAGGATTAAATGAAAAAGTTCTTTGTAAACTCTAAATCATTCTAAAAAGCCTTGCTGGGAGTCATTAAAATAGAGTTTATATCGAGCACTTACTGTATACATGGAACAATTTTTTTTTTACCCTTTCTTAGATCATTGCTAGATGCTCTAAGAAAACAGATCTCTTTTACTTTTTTTTTCCCAAGGGGTAAAATGACATTTGTCTGAATTAGATACTTAGAAGCACAAAACCTGTTTTGTAGATTGACATTCTGAATTGTCGTGTGTGCATGCTTTCTTAGTTTGTACTTACGGATATATATTTTTTGAAACTAGTCCTTTAGCGTCCTAATCTATTGAGTCAATCTCATGGTTCTAATATTTTCTCCCAGCTGTAGTCATTTGTGACTGTTGGAGGCTGTGACTTTGGCAGTATATTATCAACATCATCCTAATGCGTGGGATGCTCAGTGCTGGGGGAGAAGAGGAGGCTGTTAGTTGGAAAGATGTCTTTCGATATCTAGTAAAGGAGATTATTTCATACCTAAATAACTGACATTAATAGCTACTTTTATATTTACAAAATGCTTTATATCCACATTCTCATTTAATCTTTAATAACAAGGCTGTGAGATAGGCATGATTATCCCCACTTAACAGGGAGAAAACTGGAGCCTGGAAAAATTAAGTAATCTTCCAAAGGTCTCTCAGCTGGTAAGTGGTGGATCCAGGTCTGCTCTTAACTCCAAAATCAGAATCATTTTTTTCCCTTCATACTAGCTTGAGTCAAGGCCTGGATGTAAGAAAGTACAGGGAGAATTTGAGGAATGGTGAATTCACTGGGTGAATGACATATGAGTATGATACTTGGGGGAACAGAGCAGGTGAATAATGGGAAATGAGTTAGAACATCAAATTGGGGACGGGTAGTTGAGAGTTTTGAATGCTAAGCCAAAGTATTCAGAAGCCTCATGAGAAGCCATTACAATGACTAGAGCATATGTTGAGCCCCCTCTGTGTGTGCGGGACAATATGCTCAGGACTAGGGATATAAATGTATGATAAACTGGTCCTGCTGAGGCTGACCAGACGTACCATTTTAAATGGGACAGTACTTTTGTTTTCTGTCCCATTTAAACCCCTTCCTCCATTGTGGTTACAGTCTGGTTGAGGGAAAGAACTGCTCTCTAAAAATACAAATGATACTACAATTAGGATAGGATCATTCCTAAAGGATGAACTTATTGCCCTTTAATGTGACCATTATACTAATTTATAAGTAAAACTAGTTAAACTAAGATATTTTCAGTGACTACCCTATTTCTTTGAAACCCAACAAAATTAGTAAACCAATAAACCCTAACTTAGGGTCTATAGGATAAATCCCCAGAGTTGCATGTTTTTTGACCAAAGAAATGAATGCAGGGATCCTGTTTAGAGTTGCTGCTAGGGCTGCTTACATGCTCCTCAGTCACAAATACACGTCTTCAGGGCATAGCAGTATAGGAGATGCTTGAGAACCACACCTTTTCTTTTCTTTTTTCTTTTTATTTTTTGTTGGTATGTGGGTAGTTCCCTGGCCGGGAAACGAACCCAGGCCACAGCACTGACAGTGCCAGAGCTGAAACCTTAAGCCACTATACCACCAGGGAACTCCCCACACCTTTTCCTTATAATGTTTCTGCTTGATATTACACAGAAATAAAAATGAAAATAATAATGTAATAATCATTTTTTAATTAGAGGAAGAAGACTTTATCCTGGATAAAGTATTTCCCACTTTGTTTTATTTTTTTTTAAAATGCATTTTACTAAAAGTTTTTATTTTTTATTATTTGTATAAGCAGAATGGTAGCGCAGGAGTCTCTAAGGGGCAGATAGAAGACAATGAATAGTTAGATGTTTTTATGAATTGTGTCATTTTAGTCAAATTTATCAAATATTTCATTTATCAGATTTATCAGGTAATGTATATTGGATATTTCTTTGGTCATTTTAAGATTTAAAAAGTATATATACCTTTAATATCTAAATGCCCCCGATGAGGAAAATCAGTATTATGCAACTTTTGCACAGGTCAGGGCAGAACGAATCTGTTTTCACTAAAAGTATGTTCTTTTTTCTGTGGTGTACAATAAGAATTGTACTTCTTGTTGACTCTACAAAAAGAGGGTTTATTGAAGTTATGATACAGCTCATGGTCAAGTGTGCCAATTGGAATTGTCAAGGGAAGTGAACAGCTAGTATTGTTTTAAAAAAATCTTTTCTCTTAATTAAAAGAAAACAACCCACACTTTAAGGTGATACTTTGAAGATAACCTATTGTGAGTTAACTCAGTTATACTTACTGTAATTTTTTTTAGAGTTTCATGTCATCCATTTGCAACAGTCTTTTTGAAGCTTTGTTTCCTGGCTCTTCCTACCCAACTAGATTTTCAGCTTTAACCATTTTAAGCTCAATAGCTGAAGTTTTTCCTGTCCCTGAAGGTAAGTTTACAGTAATGTTTGGGCAAAGTTTTTGTTTTATTTTTGCAAAACACATACTTTTTAAACATTGTGTTTTACTTGAAGTTTGAGTTTTGTTGACTTAAGTTCTTATGAGAGGTTTTATTTTCACTCTGTAATTCTTATTTGGACATAATTAAATTTGTCAAAAAGTGGTATAAGGGACATAAGGGAGAGAAACTGTTTTTAGTTACAGTTTGCTGGCCCAGAACTGCAGTTTTCATGGACTCTGCTTACTATGAGAACAGTTGCTGCTCTCACCCCACCCCAATGTATATGTTGCTGTGTTAATAGTGTCCAATCTGTCCTTTAAGTTTTAAAAATTAAAAAAAAAATTTTTCTCTTATATATAACATTCCTCAGTGAGCCTCTGTGGTTATAATGTGGTTTCCCTTTAAATGCTGTCTGTTTCATAAGCCTCAGTCTGGTTTCGGAAAGACTACATGAGGATATCATTTCCAGGCATTCTGGTTAGTGATGTGCTGTTTCTCCTTCTGTGTGGTACTCCGAGGGGCTGAACATTTAACTTCCCTTCGAGTTGTTGGGGTTTTTTTGTTTTCCTTTTTGACAAGAAATGATTTTCTTTATCCCTGTACATGAGTGTTTGAGTATGTTTTGTTTGTTTGTTTGTTTCTTTAGTTTGTGCCCAGTTTTTCTTGATTATGGTCAAACAGAAAAATGTCCTGCTCAGCTGTTCCTTCAGAGGGAAGGGCCAGACAACCAGGGAGCTTTACACTAGAGTTGGATATATTTTTTTTAAATTTTTAGGCAAAGTACAATTTTTGAGTGGGGAGGAAAGTTAACTTGATATGAAGACAGGCTTGCTCGATTAGAAGAACATTTTTTTCAAGTTTTTATTTGAAGAAATCCAAACCAACAGCAAAATTTCAAGAATAGCTAAGTGCACTGCCATGTTCCCTCTGCTTAGATTCATCAGTTTGTATTTTGCCAAGCAGTGAGTCCTTACTTAATGGCGTCAGTGGTTTCTTGGAAACTGCGACTTTAAATGAAACGATGTATAATGAAACCAGTTTGACCGCAGGCTAATTGATACAAACAAGGATTAAGTTCCTACAGCATATTTTTTGGTGAAAAACATCACTGAACTTCTAAAAAAGAGACCCAGAACATTTCTAATATTGAATTTCGAACTAAATGTGAGCTGTACATACGTTTAAGAAAGAGTAATAAAAACAAGTAAGATAATTCTTTTCCATCCTGTTGAATCCAGTTCAGGGTCATGGGTTGTCTGAGTCCATTTCTGCAGGGCATAAGGTGGGAACCAACCCTGAACAGGGCTCCTTTTAGTTGCAGGGACACACACACACACACACACACACACACTGTCTGGGACAATTTAGACATGCCAGTTTACTAAACATGCACATCTTTGGGATGTGGGAAGAAACTGGAATAACTGGAGAAGACCCATGCAGACATGGGGAGAACATGCCAACTCCATGCAAAAAATGGCAACAGCCAGGAATTTGTTTTTGTTTTTCCTCGTCAGTGTTATAATGAAGAGATGTTGAAAGAAATGACGTTATTTAAGAACCTGTTGTATTTGCTTTAACTCTCTGTCTCTTAATACTTTTCTAACCAAAACACCATGACCAAATTCAGGAAATTTAATATTGATACAATGCTGTTATCTAATATACAATCCATATTCTGATTTTGCCATTTGTTCCAACAAGTGGCCTTTTTCAGAAAACAGAATTTTCCTGTGATCCAGAAACTAATCCAAGATCACATGTTGCATTTTGTTATGTCTTTTTAGCCTCCTTTAATTTGGAAAGTGTTTTATTTCATGCCATTAACATTTTGGAAGAATGTATCCCAATTTGGGTTTATCTTATTGTTTCCTCATGATTTGATTGAGGTTATGCATTTTTATTAGGAATATTGCATAGGTGATGTGTTCTTCTCAAGATGTCATCAGGCGGTATATGACACTGGCTTGTCTCATTATTCATGATGATAAATTTGATCACCTGATTAAAATGTGGTAGGCTGAAAAAATGACCTCCAAAAGATACCCACATCTAATTGTTAGAGCCCATGAATGTGAATGTTACTTGGAAAGAGTCTTTGCAGATGTGATTAAATGAAGGATCTTAATAATCTTGGATCATCTGGATGGACCTAAATGCCATCACAAATATCCTTATAAGACAGAGGCAAAGGGAGACGTGACACATAGAAGAAGAGCCAGTGTGACAGTAGAGATTAGAGTAATATGGCTATATGCCATGGAATCTTGGCTGCACCAGAAGCTGCAAGAGATAAGCAGCGAATTCTCCCTTTGAGCCTCTACAGTGAGCATGGTCCTGCCAACATCTTGGCTTCCAGAACTGTGAGAGAATAAATTTCTGTGTTTTTAAGCTACTAAATTTATGGTAATTTGGTAATTATAGTAATTTGATACAGCTTCCACAGAATCAGTTTAGAGAATTTTGGTAGTACTACAACTGAACTTGAAAAAGGAAGTTTTTACCTGAGAGTGATTATCTATTTAACAAAAAAGTTTTCTGCACATTTAACATAGTTATGGTGTTTCCTAGGTGTAGAGAAGTAACACTAGGCTAAATTATACTGGTAATTTTTCAGTTGAGAGAGTAACTTCATATATTTAAATGTACTTTAGAAGTGAAAAACCTGAGTCATCTTCCTAATGAATGAGTCACATATAATTGGGCAGTGACTGGGAGGTAATGAAAATGGTGCAAACCATATTATACCCACTAACCTTAAAGGAGGCTAAAGAGGCATGATCATGAATGTAAATTCATTCTGTTTTTATCTCAAGAACTCTAAGATAGGTATTTATTTTATGGAAGGACTGATTTGGGATTAGTCAAAATGTCATCTGCCGTTCCTTGAGTATGACCCAGTTCAAGAGGAATAAGCCACATGCATCTTTCTTACTCGGAATAAAATGTTACAGTATTCATGGTGAAAAGCTGGATTCCACAATTAGATTAAAGGGGTTTGTTCAGCAAATATTTATTTAGTGCTTATGATATATCAAGCAGCCAAGGATATGCAGCATACAAAACAAAATGCTTCCCATTTTTGAGTTTAGATTTGAATTTTAGTGAAGGAAGTCAGACAGTAAATAAACAGGTAATACATAGAATTTCAGATGGAGATGAGTAGTATGAAAAAATACTTCAAGAAGAGAAGGGGAGGAAGATAGAGAGTGCCTGGGAAGATGGGCAGTGCTAGCTGTTTCATACAGTGGTGTCAGAGAAGGCTTCATATCTGACCAGAGCTCTTAACCAGTGGGTAAAGAAATCACAAGGGACATTAGAAAATACTTTGAGAAGAATGAGAGCAAAAAACACAACATACCAAATCACGGAATGAAGCAAAAGCAGTGCTCTTAGGGAGATATATATCTGTATATACCTACATTAAAAAAGGATCTCAAATCAATAACCTAACTTTATACCTCAGGGAATAGAAAAAGGAGAGCAAACCTTACCCAAAGCTAGCACAAGGAAGGAAATAATGAAGATTAGAATGGAGATAAATGACAGAGAATAGAAAAACAATACAGAAAAAAAAAATACAGAGAATCAATGAAACCAAAAGTTGGATTTTTTAAAATGATTGACATAATTGACAGTTTTGGCTATACTGACTAAGAAGAAAAGAAAGAAGGCAAAAATAACTAAAATCAGAAATGAAACTAGAGACATTTCTATTGACCTTAAAGAAATAAAAAGCATTATAAGACAGTACTATCAACAGTTGTATTATATTGTATTTCCAATAAATTAAACAACCTAGATGAAATGGACAAATTCCTAGAAACATACAAATTACTGAATCAAGAAGAAATAGGAAATTCGAACAGATCTGTAACAAGAGATCGAGTCATTAATCAAAATTCTCTCGTGTCTTCACTGGTGAATTCTACCAAATATTTAAAGAATTAACACCAATCCTTTTCAGACTCTTCCAAAAAATTAGAGACGAGGGAACATCTTCCTAACTCATTCTGTGAGGCTAGCATCACTCTGATAACAAACCCAGACAGAGACTCCACATGAAAAGAAAACTATGGGTCAGTATCCCTTACGAGTATAGGTGCAAAAATTCGTAACAACGTACTAGCAAACCATATCCAAAGCATATTAAAAGTATTACACACCTTGACTAAATAAGTGGAATTTAATCCCAGGAATGTAAAGGTGGTTCCATGTAAGAAAAAATAGTCAATGTCATATATACCACATTAGAACAAAGGGGAAAAAAATACATGGTAATCTCAATTTAGAAAAAGCATTGACAAAATTCAGTACCCTTTTATGACAAATAGACATTAAGCAAACTAGGAATAGAAAGGAACTTCCTCCATAGAATAAATAATATTCATGAAAAAATCCACAGCCAACACCATGCTCATTGGTTAAAGACAAAACCTTTCTTCTAAGATCAGGAACAGAGAGGCTCACTTTCAACACAGTCACCCCCGCCCCTCATTGTAGTGAATATTTTAGCCAGAACAGTCAGGCAAGAGTAAGAAATAAAAGATACCCAAATTTGAAAAGGTGAAGCACAGTTGAGCAGAGGTGTGAATGAAGTGACAAAAACTTCATTTGCTTGCTCTAGGAATTTTACAGAGTTGAACTAACTTGTGAGTTAATATTAAATGAAAAACTCACATCCTGATTCATATTGAGTAACATTCCTCAAGTAAGCATAGGAATATTTTCAGTTATTATCAGGGCTTAATTTGTTAAATGTTTTTCATATTCTGCTATGAAACTCATTATTCCCACAGTTGTTTAGTCTTTTTTTTTTTTTTCCTTTTTGGTATGTGGGTAGCTGCCTGGCTGGGAATCGAACCCAGGCCGCAGCGCTGACAGCACCAGCGCCGAAGCCCCAAGCCACTACACCATCAGGGAACTCCCTGTTTAGTCTTAATCTTAGAGTTAAATGAATTCAATGACTGCCATCATTCTTTTGTGATATATGGTTTCTCTGTTCATTTCTTAGTTGGCTGAAATTTGTCTTTAATAGCTGGGGAAATGCAGTCCTTAATTTCTTGCACATTCAAAATCGCTTACATTGCTATTACACTTAATACTGGAATACGATTTTGATACACAATCATTCCCTGAGGATTTTATAAGCATTGTTTCACTATCTTCTAGCACTACGTGATGCTGTGGTGAAGAATGAAGCCAGCCTAATTTTTTCCGCTTTGTAGATGAGCTACTGTTCCTAAATGGCCAAAACATCTTAATGCCCAGTAGTTCTGTTAGGCTATGTCATATTGATATTCATTGTCAGTTCAATCAAGACATGGTGAGATTGTGGATTCTAAGTCAGGAAGTTTTATGAATATTTTTTAAAAGATATATTCCTAAATTTATTTGTTGTTGTTTATTTAAAAAATAATTTAGGTGTCTGTTATATAATATGTAACCTTTTGAAAGAGGGTGAAGTGATTCTAAACAATTTTTTTAATGTTTATTTTCTATTTGAAAAACTGTAATACTTATCATTTTAGGAAATTAATGGAAAAATTATTCTTTTATGCTCTTATGGGTAAAGTATGAAGTGTGAATTTTTGTACTAATTTTCTATAAATTTGGCCAAATAACTAAAATGTTGATTTCCTTTTCCTTTCTTTCACTTAAAAAAAATTTTTTTTTAGGTCAAGTCCAGACAGTGTATCAGCTGAGTGATGATATTGATGTTAATCGTTTTCAAACACTAATGGAATGTTTTGCCAGCACTTTTGAAACAGTGAAAATTTTAGCATTTGATCTTCTCATGAAGTTACCAAAACCAGTTGTACAGTGTCAGGTATTTGGACTTTTCCTATGTAAATGTATATGAATGGAAACTCCCTATTTAAGCAGGAGATAAAACAATCTGTGGGTTGTCTAGGTTCTTTGCATCTGCCTTCTTACACCTTCTGACTGTTTCAGTTATCATTGATTCCTCCACTGTTGGGATGGATGGTGAGGAGGGAGGAAATATTGAGAAAACAGAAGTCCAAATCAGTGAGCTTTTTTTTTTTTAAATTGTTTTGATAAAAAAGGAGGCATAGGAAGCAGTAGGTTTTATTGTTTACAAAATTATTGATAGATTTAAGTTAACTGTGGCCTCTCTAGTTTCCTCGGACATGTTAATATTTAATCAAAATACATCACTTACAAAAACTTGAGGTTTTTCATTTTTTTGTTTGTTTGTTTGTTTGTTTTTTTGGTGGTTCCCTGGCTGGGAATTGAACCCAGGCCACTGCATTGAGAGTGCCAAAGCCTAGCCACTACACCACCAGGGAACCCCCAACTTGAGTTTTTTGAGGTAATCTTCATGCTGAGTAGACTGGGAAGCTGAGTGTAAGTGAGGTAGAAAACATGTTTCTTAGCAAACAATAGCTAAACTGAGACTGAACCTCAGTACTTGAGGTTAACAACAGTCTGCTCCCTAGACGCTCTACTCCATCCCCAGGTCCCACTCTCTTTCTGACCCCTGGAGGAGGGAACCAAAGATGGACTCTGGAATGAGGGCACAGCATGGGGATGGGTCTGCAGGGGACTCCCCAGCCGAGGTGTTAGACTTTGTTCATTAGGCTTACTCTACTAGGGCCATGAGATAACCAGCAGCTATGGAATCACTAGCTCTAGAGCTTTGCTGTGGCTTTCTGTTAGAGCTGTATAGAGGCCAGCGGCACCTACAGGGGCTGCAACTGAGCTATGGTCTGCCCTCCTCCCCCACCGTCCCCCCCCCCCAACCCTCGCTATGAAGCTCTATTTAAGGCATGACAGCTTGTAGATGCAGTAGGACTCTGTAGGAGGACATGTCAGAGAGCACAAGGTACTTCTAAATGGCTTTGCAAGATCTGAGAGCATCTTTTCTAACTTGGGTCTATATTGGAGTTGCTTGCCAGTGTCCATTTATTCTAGTGGTCTTTCAGGTGCCCTCGTGAGCAGGAGCTTCTTTTGTGCTTTGGCTTCTAACTTTTATACCATACAGAGTTTTTAAAGAAGATGCTTTCTCTCATTCTGTTTCCTTTCTCCTCTCCCACACCTTCCGTCTCCCTTGCCCCTTATCTTTCATCACACTGTAGATTTATATCATATATATATATAGATATCTATATATCATATATAGATTCTATATATATATCATATATATATTCCTATATGTATCTGTATAGATGTCTATATGTCTGTTCCTCATTCCTGAGAAATATTTTGAGAGTATATGGAGTGGAGGAAGTATATTATAGCACTGATATGAAAGACCTTGTCCTTACGTGAACGTTGAAGGATCCTTAGGGAGCCTCTATCTCTAATTTGATAAACATGTGCTTGGTATATAGACATTAACTATAGAATTCAGGAAACTTAGAAGCACGTATGGCTGCTCTGTGATTTTGGTGGTTATATTATCTGGGCAGGCTTGTGCATTAGTAAAATGATCATAGAAACAAGCATTCAAGGTTTGAAAATATTAATTATGTATTTCCAAAGTCTTCCTTTAGGTATACCTGATATTAACACATAATTAATTTTTTAATATAGTTAACCTTAAAACATTTTTGAATGCTAACCTAATCTCTCTAAGGACCTGTATATATTTTTTTTGGTAGCATATCTTTCTAGTATATGTCTTTATCATTCACCTAGTCTATTGCCCTTCTTTCTTGTGGAGCTACAAATTCATGGCCTTTATATTTTGATTGACCTCAGATGACAGAACAAAGATATTTTAGGTTCCAAAGGCAGTATAGTGTGTGCCTTACTAATTGATTAGTTAAGGAGTTCAGGGACTTAACTGTCACTTACCAAAAAAAAAAAAAAAAGATTAGCTTAGAAGTTTAATTGGTTCCTTCTGATATTTATATATGTATTTGAGCTTTTGGCCACTACTTTAAGTTTTTTAGGTCATAGAAAATTAAACACCAAATGGCAAAAAATTTAAGTGGAAATAAATTGATATTTGAATGTGGTATCTATATGTTGGAGTTATAAGACATTAAATATTAGTGTACCTATTGTGAAATTCAAAATTAAGTTTATAATGATTTTTATTCCTTATGTTAGATTGTTATGGAATACTCGTAGTCGAAACAATATTGTACATTGAGACCCTGAGTTCTAGCTTGGTGAACATACACCTTGACATTAGGACCCCTGACTCCTGTCCTCAGCCCAGTGCCTATTTCCATACTTGTTACAGTGAACTCTTTTCTGCTCTGTCTTCTTTAGGACAGGCTATGTGAGTGGATATGTATATATATATATATATAGGTCTGGGAGCTCTGATGCAGAATTTCTCAGGCTTATCCCACCACTTTGTTTTTCATGCATATACATGGAACTTCTCCAGAAATAGCCTGGTGGATTTAAATTTTTGTATGGATTTGTGTTTTTCTCCTTTGAACTAATTCTATGGGAAGTGGCGATATAGAAGGGCAGGAGTATGATGCCCAGGTAAAACAAGCCTGACTATACAAGAGAATTGTGGTCCCTATAGAAATAATGAAGGTGATCTGGGTATAGTCATAGCAGAATTTCTGTAGGGAAAAGTACTCTTTTGCTGAAGAAAGAGGTACTTTTTTCAAAAAGCTTTATTGATGTTGGTTCCCAACTGATTATTTTCAAGACCCTTGTCACTAGAACTGGTTAATAATAATTATTAATTACTATAATAAAAACCCTAAGTTATATTCAGGGAGAAAGGGAACTAAAGTTCTTAATGAGTTACAGTTATATGGCTCTGTTTTTAAATGTGTATTATTTATTCAAATTAAACACACATTTTAATGACAGTTACAGAGTCTGTGCTTTATTCTAGGGTTCAGAGAAACTGCAAGGCTTATTCAAGGCAGCGTTGGCACTCAGCACCAGCACCAAACCATATGACTGTGTAACAGCTTCCTACCTGCTGAACTTCTTAATCTGGCAGAATGCTCTGCCATCATCTCTGTCTGCCTGCTTAAAAACTCAGCCAGCTGCATGTGGAGATGGAGATCAGTCTGCTGCTGTGACAGAAAGCAATACATTAATGGG
Source organism: Lyroderma lyra (assembly GCA_004026885.1). NCBI lineage: Eukaryota > Metazoa > Chordata > Mammalia > Chiroptera > Megadermatidae > Lyroderma > Lyroderma lyra. Next base: position 93,212 of record PVJL010004057.1, read on the forward strand.
TTTGTATTGAGTAAATGACCTTTTGCTCTTGTTTATCAAAACCAGTATCTACTCTCTCATTATGCGTTTGGTTAGAATATCTTCTAATGGTTAAACATTTCTTTGTGGTTTTTATTTGAGTTACCAGCATAGTAGTTTACCAGCATATAAATACCATGAATTTCTCTCATGCAAATAGTTTACTCAGCTGTAACACTTGTTTTTAAAAAGATGATTCATGTTCATTAAGTTGATAAATTACATTAATAAAACTTGTACTGACTTCTTTTCTCTGCTAAAAATGTACATTTTCTTCTGTGGAAATTTTATCATGACTGTTATTTCTGTGAAGAATGGAGAGTTCCTTTGTTGGGGTTTGCGTTTTAACTGGCTGTCATACCCACTACCTTTTACTTTCCATACAGTCAGTTCCAAAACCTAGGGTCTGAGTTGGTTTAGATTTAGTGATTTTCAACAAATGTTTGTTGGCAATTCATGTACTTAATTTTATGCTAGTTACTCCTTGTTTTAGAATTGTACTGGAAATAAGGACAGAGAAACATTTTTATTTTTTAAAAAAGGGGTCAGATATAGAAAGAGAATTGAAATTTTTTTTCTTTAAGGTGGTAGAAAAAGCCATGAAAAAGAGAACTATTAATGGGAGAAGGTTAGGAGTCATGGGTAGTTCTGGTAGGAATGTGACCATAAATCTGGGAATAGAGAGAAGACAGTACTATAGAAGATAGCAATAGCCCATTCTAATTGCTTTAGGACAGGGTTCAAAAGGAGACCCTGATAAAAGGTGATAGGAAGAGGTCTGCAGTTGGAATGAACTGGAGAGTTCATGCTTCATGTAAAGGCTTTCAAATTCAAGATACTTTAAAACTTCGTGAAATATTTCAAACATACAAAGAATATTTATATATAGGATTTAAATAGTAGAATAATATAAAAATGTAACAAGTTTTGTTACCAAGTGAGGTGATAACACCCAGCTTAAGAAATATAGCAGCAGCCATACCTTTAAAGGCTCTCCTTTATCCTGCCTTCCTTTCCCCCAACCCTGCCGTATAATTACTGTTCTATGTTTTATATTAATCTTTCATCTTGTTTTCACCAAGATTTTACTCCCTGTATATATATCATTAAATAATATATTATTTACCTTTACATGATTTTGGAGTTTATATAAATAGTACTACATATTATATACATTTACTACAATTAATGCATTCTGTTGATGGACTTCTTTGTTCTAAATTACTAATGCTGTTGTGAACATTCTCGTATAGGTCTTCTAATGCAGGTCTAAGGGTTTATAGTAAATAAATAAGTAGAATAGTCTAGTCATAAAGTATGTACATCTTTAACTTTACTAGATAATGCCAAATAGATTTTCAAATTTGACTTCCATCAATAAATTATGAGAGTTGTGGTGTATCACATCACCACTATAGCTTGCAATGGTCAGATTTTGAAAATTTGTGGAATATGAAATAGTATCTCATTGGGGTTTTATCTTGCATTTTTCTGATTGCTAATGTAAGTGAGCATCTTTTTACTTGTTTATAAGCTGTTCATTTACCCCTTTTGTGAAATGCTTGTTCATGTCCTTCAGTTTTCTATGGGTTGTTTGTCTTTTGCCTGTTGACTTTTTGGAGTTCTTGATATGTTCCTAATATTAATAATTTACTGGTTATACGCAATTCTAAAATTTAAAATATAACTCCCTCCTGAGTGATGAGGGAAGACATATACTGTGCTGGGATAACTGGATATCCCCATGTAAGTGCTAATACGATAGAAGTCTTAGAAGAAAACATGGGTGTAAAATTTTTGTGATCTTGAGTTCGGTAATGGTTGATTAGATATGATACCTAAAACATAAGTAACAAAGAAAAGTTAGATAAATTGGACTTCATCAAACTTTTGAAACTTTTGTTGTTTCGAGGACCTATCAAGGAAGTAAAAAGACAATCTACAGAATTAGAAAAATACTTGCAAATCCTTTATCTGATAAAGGACTTGCATCTAGAATATATAAAGAACTTATAGAACTCCCTAATAAAAGGACATAACAAAATTTAAAAATGGACAAAGAATCTAAATACACACACAAAAAATAAATGTGAACAATAAGCACATGAAAAGATGCTCAAGGTCATTAGCCATTACGGAAATGCAAGTCAAAAATCACAATCAGGAAGCATTTCACACCCACTAGAAGGGCTATAATCAACAAAATAGTAGCAAGTGTTGGCTAGGCTATAGAGAAAGTGGATCCCTCACACACTGCTGGTGGCAATGTGAAATGGTGAAGCTGCTTTGGAAAACTGGCAGTTCCTCAAAAGGTTAAACAACGTTATACACTTAGGCATTGTCTTAGTCAGCTCAGGCTCCTAAAACAAGATACTCTAGACGGGGTGGCTTAAACAACAGACATTTATTTCTCTCATTTCTGGAGGCTGGAAGTTCAAAATTGAAGTGCTGGCAGACTTGGTTCCTGGTGCAGACCCTCTTCCTGCCTTGCAGACAGGAGCCTTCTCACTCTATGAGAGCATGGAGGAAAGAGAGCAAGCTCTTGTCTCCTCCTCTTCTTTTTTTGTTTTTTTGTTTTTTTTGTTTTTTGGTTTTTTTTTTGCTTTTTGGTATGTGGGTAGCTCCCTGACTGGGAATCGAACCCAGGCCGCAGTGCTGACAGTGCCAACGCCGAAGCCTTAAGCCACTACACCATCAGGAAACTCCCTCCTCCTCTTCTTATGAGGACATTGTTCCCATCTTGGGGGTCCCACTGCCATTTCCATATTGAAACCTAATTACTTCCTAAAGCTTCACCTCCAAATATCATCATATTGGGCATTAGGGCTTCAACATGCATTTTGGAAAGGGACATAAACATTCAGTCTGTAATGAGCATACACTTAAGAGAAATGCAAACTGTGCTCAAACAAGAACTTGTACACCAATGTCCAGGGCAGCATTATTCATAATAGCTAAAAAGTGTAAACAACCCATATATATATATATATATATATATATATATATATATATATATATATGAATTGGTGAATGGATAAACAAAATATGGTATACCCATCCATACAATGGACTATTATTCAGCTGTAAAAAAGAATAAAATACAGGTATACATTACAACATGTATGAATTTTGAAAACACGCTGAGTGAAGGAAGCCACGTTACATGATTCTATTTATATGTTATGTCCAGAATAAGCAAATTCTATAGAGACAGAAAATAGATAAGTTGTTACCTAGGGCTGGGGAAGGGGAGAAGTGCAGGGAGGGGAGTGACTGCTAGTGGGTGAACATTTTAAGAGGTGGGAGGATGCAGAGTTCTAAAAATGATTGTGGTAGTGGTTGCACATATCTGTGAACACACTAAAAACCATTGACTTGTATACTTTAAATGTATAAATTATATGGCATATGAATTATATCTTAACAGAGCCATAATAATAACAAAAAAAAAATCTGTCCAAACAGCACACAGCATATGGGCCAAGGGTCTGATACCCCAAACAGAGGATGTCTAGAAGGAATGATTCAGAGTGAATGCTTATGTGGACCCAGGAAGTTAGGAAAAGACATTTGGTTCTACCTTAACTGGACATGAATTACAGGCCAGATAACCTTGAAAGATCTCTTTTATTTAAATTCAAAACCTCTAATATAAAGTTTAATTGAGTTGAATGTTTTCATGGAAACTGTTTTGCTCTTCACTAATTTGTAAGTGTGTTTTTAAGCTGGCAGTATTTTGGTTTTTGTTTGCATTTTCTAGTTATCCAGTGCTTGTTGGAAAATCTTGAGGAAGAAGTATGTCAGGCTGAAAATTCTCTTCTCTGGGCAGCAGCATCATTTCCAATGTATGGGCGAGTCCACTGTATAACCAGGGCCTTGCAGAAGTTATCTCTAAAGTGAGTATGTCCACAGTTATCTCCTGAACATGCATTTCTAGGCTTTAAACTCTTACTGGAATGTGTCCTGAGAAAGGAATGTGTGGCCTTCAAGATAATTAAAAATTTGATTTAAAAAATGTACACACACACACATATATGTCTTCAATATTTCCTAGATTGCACGATTTTGAAACTTACATTCTTCAAATGCCTTAATTTCCATTTTATTTTTATTTATTTATTTATTTTTTTATTTCCATTTTTAAAATGTGGTTTTTGCTTTTCATGTAAGTTTCCCTCATGTCCTTGTTGCAGCCGCCTGCAGTTGATGAGTGAATGGAGACCTATGGTAGAGAAGCTCCTTTTGATGTCCTTTAGGCTTTCTGCTGTGGTGTCTCCAGTCATCCAGAGCTCTTCCCCAGAAGGCCTCATCCCAATGGACACTGATGCAGGTCAGCAAACAACGAAAGCTAGAATTAATATACTTTTCTCTCCTTTTCATTTTTTCTCCTAATCATTTCTTTGGAGAGCTATAAATGCAAAATAGGGAAGAAAAATTAGTAGTGATATTCCTGTCTTTTTTAGTGAAATTTTTAACTATTAAAAAATAACCTAAATAAATAAAGAAATAACCAGGTGATGATCAAGGCACTTCCTCCCCTGGGCTAAATTGGGTTTTATAATACTGTCATTTCAGAATACAACCTACTAGATAATTGCTGGGACTGGGAGAGCGGCAGCATAAATTAGAGAGGTAGGCAGCTGATGGGGCTCAGTCACAGAAGTCAGCTTGTTAGGAATCTGAAATGGGCAAAGACCAACAGACATCCAAAATATTGGAGGAGTTACTCAAAGCGCCCCACACTGATCTCATGAACTTTCATCTGTCTTTTCCCTCCCCATTCCTGTGTCTTTACAAATGGCCCCACCAAAGATCTGAGTTCATGCAATGCAGGAGCCTAGGGCTGCTTAACATCTTTTGCCCTTTAAATCTAGCCTGTCTCTACATTCTTTCAGCATTACCCTTAAATATCTCTCAAATCTCTCCTTTTTTCCCTGCATCCTCTTATGTTACTCCAGGCTTTCATCTTCTCTTGTTTGGACTGCTCCAAAAGCTTGTCAACTGGTTTCCCCACATCTACTCTTATTTCCTTGTTACATCCAGAGCAATCTTTTCTAGTCATATAATTCATCATGTTACACTTAATTCTTACTTGACCCTTGTGCCCTTTTCCGTCACCCCTCTTATTTAAAATACTTTAGTGACCTCAGACCAGGTCTTGTAATAGTTTGGCTCCTGCTACCTTGCCAGTCTTTTTCTCTTATCACCCTCCTCTCCCATAGAGTGGTCCTTCATTCAGTTGGTACACTGTAACAGGGATCATGTCTGTGTTTTCCTCCCTTGTGCTTATCACAGTGCCTAGTAGAAGTAGGTACACAGTAACTATTTGTCATCTATCAGAGGACATTTTGGCTGTTTCCTTGACATGGCCACTGTGAATAGTGCTGTGATGAACATTGGGGTACATATATCTTTGTGGACTGAGGTTTTCAGGGGTTTTTTGGTAGATATCCAGAAGTGAGATTGCTGGGTCATAAGGCAACTTTCTTCTTAGTTTTTTGAGGAACTCCCACACTGTCCTCCATAGTGGTTGTATCAGTTTGCACTCCCACCAGCAGTGTACCAGAGTTCCTTTTCCCCCCACATCCTCTCCAGCACTTGTTATTCCTTGTCTTGTTGATAATAGCCATTCTCACAGGTGTGAGGTGGTATCTCATTGTGGTTTTGATTTGTATTTCCCTAGTACCTAGTGAAGTTGAGCATTTCTTTATATATCTGTTGGCCATTTGTATGTCTTCATGGGAGAAATGTCTGAGGAACACCTAATCTTATAGCCAATATTTGGATCACGCAAGTACAAGTATATTCTAGGTGAGAAATCTTAAATATTTTTCACCTGTTGTAAGTAGGGCCTGTAGAGTATGCTAAGTTTATGTTATTAATGTTTTTAAATCTGTTGGTCTCAAAAACTGCCTATGGCTTGCTGACTTTTCCTTAATTTTGCCTTTTCTTTCTTCCCCGGTTGTCTCCATTTTTGCTGTTTCTTTCCCACATTACTGCCCTGCACTCTGAATTTATTGAAAAAAAAAAAAAAAAATCTGCCTTGAAAGCCATAAAATGAATGCTAGGGTTATTCCCATGGTTTTTTTTTTTTTTTTTTTTGTTAGTGTTAATTTTTTAATGGCTGTAAAAGTTTGTTTGATTTTGCCAAAATTTCATGGAAGCCACAAGTGAACATAAGGTATTGACTGAATTATCATGATAGCAGTTTGGGTCTTTGTATTTCCCATAATGCCTAAAATATGTGTATATAATGGTAAATAGTAAATATCTGTTCTCTGATTTGTTCATTGGTTTCAGATGATTACCTGTTGTTATTTTCAAAGCTCTGAGCCTGGCTAGCTCTTTATTATCTAGTCATCCATTCATTCCTTCAGCCCATGTTACTGAACCTCTGCCATGAGCCGGTTTCTGTTTCAGGCCCTGGCAATTCAGCAGTGAATAGACAAAGTGTTGCATTCACGAAGCTTGCATTTCCTGATCCAATAAGTGCTTAGTGAATAAAAATGAATGCTTAGGGAATAATACTGGGACTGTAAAGCATACTTAGAAAGCCATATATTACATAATGCATTTCAAAGTCAAATATGGAGTTTTTATGATACTCCTTGACTATAAAAGATAGTTTTTATTGTTGGTCAGGGGTTATTTATTTGTTTATTTTTGTCTTTTTAACTTTCTACCTTTATTCTTAATTATTCATGTTGTAGATAGGGAAACAACTTGTTAAAGCAAAATTTATAAAAGTTTATTACTCTTTTATATGATTGAGCACTGTATTCTTAGACAACACTAAAACAAGCCACATAAATGGGATGACACAGCCTTTGTCCTGTGGACAGTGTGTTGTGGGGTTTTTTGTTTTTTTTGTTTTTGTCCTTTCATCAACCTACTTAAAATATTTGCCATATTTTAAAAGTGCACTCAGGTGTCATGAAGGCCTTATATAAATAATTTTCATATTATCCATCCTGTGAGTCCCTTCTAATAGGAGTACTGAAAATTACAAAATTTTTGAGGGCAAATACTTTGAAGGGAAGTCGGCATGTGGTGTGGAAATGGCGATTTATGTGCTCTCATCTCTCTCCCTTAGAGTCAGCAAGCCGCTTACAGATGATTCTGAATGAGATTCAGCCACGAGATAATAATGATTACTTCAATCAAGCCAAAGTATTGAAAGAACATGATAGCTTTGATTTGGAAGACTTGAATGCCAGTGTCCCAAATATTGATACTTCTGCAGAAATCAAAGGTAGCAAATATAAAATCAGTGTTTTGTACTCAGTGTTTCAGTGACAAAAACATGCACAAAATGCCCATTTTATATAGTGAATAGGAGGCTGCAGATGTCTACGGAACATTTTTAGAAAATGAAGTCTTTTTTGAGCTTATAAATGATTTATTTTGGAGAATGAGTTTATAAGATTTTTACCAGAAAATGGTGTGCCCCAGAGCAGTATATGAGGTGCTACAACAAAAAGCCTTTGAGTCCTAAAACCTGTCTTGACAGCCAGGTGATGTAAGAGCAGTGATGCATGGTGAACTTGGGTTTGGGCAGCCCTTGGCTTCTTCCAGCAGTATGGTTCATTGTTGTCTGCTGTGAGAGTCTTTTTAAAGGAAACAAACCTTATTACTCAGTAAAGTGTGAGCCTCTCTGTTGTACCAAACCTCCAGAATTTGAGTTCTTACTGTTTATTTTCTCATTAGTTATTATAACTTTCTGTAATGCTACAAAAAGTCATCAGAAGCAGTACTTTAGCGATTTATTACATATACTGCATTCTCCACTAGATGGGGATATTGTCTTGTAAACATTTCTTTTTTTTTTTTTAATTACACAAAATAACACAAATATATGCTTATTATAATAGTTTCAAACAGTACAGAGGTAAATATGAATTAAAAACAAGTTAAACCCTCTCTCATTTCCTCCTCAATCCCACTTCTTTCCTTGAGTATATATCCTTTTAGACCTGTTCTGTGTACTTATATGTATATACTTTTATTCTTTTAGTTTGGTGGGCTTTTAAAATACACAAGTGGGATTACATTATAAATATTGTTTTGTTTACTTACCTTTTAAATTTAATAATTTGTCTTGAATTTTTTTAAATATCAGTGCTAAAATATTTCTAAAACTAGAAAAAGAGTAAGGATAATTACAGCTTATTGGCCATGGAATTTAAATGTATCTTGAAAGAGAATGTGTATTTTTCTTTTACTTTAAATGTGCTATCTTACTTCATTACTGACATAACAGCCACCTTCACCCAAATAAAAAATGAAGTATATTTGTTATAGTCATATTTTATGAATGACTTAGTTTACCAGAGTTTATTTCATTAATTTTCAAAGGTTAGACTTAAGTTTTAAGCAATATTGTGTTTTAATTTTAGATTTATTTTGAAAATAGTATATTAAGAAGATACTTAGCATGATTTCTACTCATAGCACATGTTCAACAAATGTTAGTTATTTTCTCCTAAGTAAATATAATTTATGACAAATTGGTTTGTTCAAGCAGATTGGGGAAATTTTGAATAAGCTTGTTCTGAGAAACCTGGATTGTAAGCAATCAGTGTTGCAAAAGTTTGGTTTTTTTGTTTTGTTTTTTTTAAGGTAAAGAAGGAAAAACATGTGATGTAACTGCTCAGATGGTGTTGGTATGCTGTTGGCGAAGTATGAAGGAAGTTGCTTTACTTTTAGGCACACTATGCCAGCTTCTTCCCATGCAGTCTGTGCCAGAATCTCCTGATGGATTATTGACGGTGGAGCAGGTAGAGTAGATCTTTGTTTCACCTGGTATAATTTCTGGTCAAAGCACAGATCACAAACGTTTATTTATAATGCAACTTAAAAAAAAGTTTTGAATATTTCTTGAATAAAATCATACCAATGTCAACTGAACAAAGTTTATGATACTTTAAGAATTAAATACATAGATACATTTAATCCATGTGTTAGACCTTGCAATGCATTTCAACTATGGTATTTTTAGAAACATTTTTATTTTTCTAAGTTATATAAATAACTTTAGATTTTTACCTCACTTTTAACTTCATTATTATTTTAATTTTAATTAACATATACACTTAGAATTTAAATTTAAATGAAATTGTCCACTTAGTAAAGCTCCACAAACCTCTTAAATTTTGCAAAGAAGAAAAGTAATATATTGGTTGATTATGGATCTCTTGTTTCCCACTACATTGATAATAAAGTTGTAGTCACTTTGGTTGGTTGGCTGACTTTTATTTTAAGACCACAAAGTTAGTTCACCATCTGGGACTGTTCAAGTGACTTGAGTGCAGTGTTTACAAGAAATTAGCTTACCACAAGCATTTCATTTGGAAATATTTTAGATTTATTAGATTTCTGTTTTTAATTGATTCCCTTTTCCTCTCCATATGGTTTCAACAAATTCATTTCCCACCATTTTCTAGCAAAGATATATAACATGTACTTTCATTTTTAACCTTTTTCAAATAAAGATAATTTTTCCCTGAGGGCATTACAGCATTTAAGAACAAAACAAACATTGTAGTATGTTAATGCTGATTATTTCTATAATAAGCATGTGAGTAGTTCCATGGAAATAATGCTAATATTTTTATTCTCACACTCTCTGTGGCTCATGCGCTTGCATCTGGTTAACAGCTGGGCTTGTGATGTTGCAAGGCCCTGAGATGGAGAATTGCAGAGGGAAACAGTATGCTGCCAGCATCATGTTCCTTATTCTCTTCCAAATCAAATAGGCGTTAGTGTCTTAGAGTTACTTTCAGTCATTGCTGGTGACTGGCTGTATTGCCAATGCCAACATCTTTGCTGAGGAATCCAGCTATGATTAATGATTACTTCACTGATGTTCACCATCTTACTAAGCAGTAAACATGTGCTGGAGTCCCTTAATGTCTCAAGGTTTCAAGTTAAAATGTCTAGTTTTGGGGGTTTTTGGATAGTGTTTAAAAAAAAAATTAAGGGACAGATATTTTGCTTTTACTGTAACTGAGAGAGACCTGAAGCTTCCTATAAGAATTATTTTCCCTTGCCACCTTTTACATAGTACCCAAATCTTATGAATTTAATTTATGTGGGATAACTATATTAATATTGGGAATTAACATAAAATAGAAGAGGTATTTGTAAAAGAACAACAGCAACGATAACAGAGGCTTTTCTAAACCAAAGAATCATTCTAATGACTTGTTTTGAATAAAAAACAGCATCCTGTTTTTCTACAGAATAGTAGTTTCTATTCTAATGAGGTTCAGTAATTTTTCCATGTTGCTGTTCACGTGGTGACAGCCTATATATAGGTTTGAGAAGAAATTAACCACTGAATGAATGATCAATAGTGACAGCACTGTTCTGACATTGAAATCCTGGCTTCTGTGGAAAACTTTATTCATGCTGACTTTAAAGAAATGCCTCAGTTTAGGAGCGTTTAGTCAATGAAAACCCACAGTCATCAAGAAATGAGTGTTGCTCAAATTGCTAGAGGAGTCCTGCTTTTAAACATAAAAATTTGCTCCACAAAATTCCTTTAAATTAAAAATACTCCCATGCACTTAAAACCTTTAAGAGTTAAAAAATATAAATGACAGAGAAGACTAATTTACATTGGAGTGGCTGGGTCATGCCTAAGGTCCACCTTCCTTCCAAGGACATAGTCGTCCTAGCAACACTAGATCTTCTGTGCACCTAGTGCCAAAACTAAGAATTTATAAGTCAACACCTTAGGTGAGGATGACCAGAACAGACCTGCAGAGCAGAGGCAGTGAAGTGACTTGCAGGCAGAATGCTGTCCTTTTTGTGGGGGAGAATAGAGCTTGGATTTCTTATTCCCAAGGTGGTAGTAACTGTGATCTGCTTTTCTCTCAGCGGATGAAGGAGACTATTCCATGCAACCTAAAATACTGATGTTCAGCCTTGTGCTTCTCTGACTCTCCACTCATCCTTCACTCTTGGAAAACGTAGTGTAATTCTATTATAATTTGAAATTCGATGTCTTGAATATTAACAGCAAGGATTTATTTCTTTTGTAACCCAGTTCCTCTAAGCCCATCCTGACTTTATGGCCCTTTGTTAAAGGGATGCCCACTTAAATACTGCATGCATGAGTGTCGTTTATAACCAGCGAGTAGCTAGTGAGATTACAATGTAGGGATTTTTTGTTACTTTATGAGAAGAACTGGTGCTCATTTATAATTCTGAGTATTCAGTGCTATATTCACAAACTTTTAGAGCTGGAAGGATCACAGAGATGATATTATCCAGCTCCCTTGAACAAGAGGAAACTGAAGCCCGTGGATGTTACCTGGCTTGCCCAAGATCACAAAGCTGGTTTGTGGCAGCTCTGGGACAGGAACCCAATTCTTTTCCTTTCCAGCCTGTGTTCTGACACGGCACAGTGCCGTCTTTGTTCTAAACTGCTCATTTAACTTTTCTTTAAATTTAATTTTCTCTACTTCCCATATCCAACCAAATTTTTGCAAGCAACAGGACAGTAAGGCAGCTTGCTACTGAACTTTTTAGCAAATGACTCATTTCCCTAAATCACTAAGTTCTTGTGAAGCTGTGTGTCCTCTGCAGCTTCACCGAGAGGAAAATGTGTCCATTCAGAGGCATGTCTGACTTCCCTCCTACGAGGTAATCACATAATGAAAGGTTCTTTCATAATGTCCATGTACAAGTGGCAGAGATAAAACCAGCTTTGAGGGGTGTAAGTCGAGACCCTTAAGGAGTGAGCGGTACGTGCAACCTTATCTCACAACTTCCTGACTGGTCTGTGGCTGCGTTTCAAGCTGATATTTTGCTGATGTGGAGCTTTTGCTTGATACATTTTGTTGATCTTCTTTCCATGGGATATCAGATAACCCAATACCTGCTGATTTTTTTAAACAACTTCCTCTACTTGGAGTATCAATTCATATATTTATATATTTCCCCTAATATTCCTAAAAAGAAGCTTTTGGATAGGTTTCCAAGCTGCTTTCTCCTTCCTAGTATTTATTGCCATAGAAATCACCTGCATAAAAATAATTTACCATTGGTATTTTTTAAAAGTTACTTTAGATTCTGTTGTGATTTTTGTGATTGTACATGGCTAACTGGGTTTATACATTCCCACAATATCTTTTCCTACTGTTTTAGATTTTCTGTAATGGATGACAAAATGGGATATAGGCTTATTAGCATTCATAAGTCATAAAGAAATTGCCTTTTGTATTTTTTGTGCCAAGGTTTATTTTTTAGAAATTATGAATAGGTATTCATTGAATTGTACTGAATGCAGTTTACCATTTTTAAGCTGTCAAATGAGGTTAAGCACATCATTTAGTCACCTATTTATTGACTGTCTTACTATAAGGGTATTGTGGGAACATAAAGAAGCATAGTATGTGGTTCTCTGACCTTACAGGGCTTAGAAATATATTAGAGGACATAAGACAAAATTTATTTAAAAAGGTCAGCCTAAAGGACAATGGTTAAAATGGTACATGGCTAAGAATTTGCTAGAAAGCAAAGACTAAACATTCCAGTAAGAAGATGTATGAATACCACAAAACTACTATCTTCATTGTTATTATGTAGGAGAAAAATGTTTAGGTTTTGAAGAAATCCCAAGAGTAGTAAGAAATCACTGTAGTAAAGAATGTACCATTTAAAACATTATCTTACTGTAGCATTAACTTTTTTATAAACTGTTCCATTTAACTGAAGTAGAATTAGAAACTCCTAACTATTGACATTCCTAAGGTTATTAAGAAGTGGCTGTGCCTTAAAGTCAGACTTTAAATTAAGGTTTCGGATGAAGCCTTACTACTTGATTATACAAAATAAAAACAAAAACGGGCATGTATTGTTTGCTCCTCTGTGCCAGGTACTCTGCTAAATGCTTATATGTGTCATCTCACTTTTTTCCTCAGACTAATCCTCTGAAGTAGGTTCTGGTATTATCCCCATTTCACAGGTGAGGGATCTGTGTTGCTTACTTAGCTTGTATTAGTAAGGAGGCTGAGTAGCATTCCTGAACTCAGCCTGAGCTCTCAGTTCCAGAGTCTCAGATAACTGCTGCACAATGCTCTTTTGTAGAAATGTGCTACCTATACTTAAATCCTCGTTGGGTTATTTAATTTATAATGAGCGGAATTAGCCTTGCTATTTCTACTGTATTTCTCTGTGCTGTATAAAGGACAAATAAAAAATATACTTACATTTGTCCTTTGTGGGTTTTAGGTGCTAGATGAGTATTTAGCTTCCTTAGGTAGTCTGCTGGTAAATTATAGATATCTAGAGACATGACATGTGATAGTCCTACCCTGTGGAAATTTACAGCCTGTAAATCCTTGAAGCATAGTAATTTGCCTGTGAGGTAGGTTTTGTGAAAAGTTAGGAGCAGGAGCTGCTAAATATAAAAAGATAGTGACTAGAATTTAATTTTAAGAATAGAAAGCAGTGCCTTTTTTTCTTTTTGCATTTTTACCTTAATTCCCTTTCAAAAATCTTGAAATGTATGTTATTTCTTAAGAAAATATTTTGCAAAGACATCATCCACATTAAAAGAAAGCTTTTGTGAACTGTAAATAGGATCTTAGTGACATCTAATCGAAAGACAGTTGGGTTGGAGTTTTCAAAGGACTTTTTCATTTTTAAAATTAAGGTTAAAGAATCTGTGTCTGATTCTGACTATCGTCATTAGTTATCTCAGTTGTTTGCATCAGATCTCTTCCCTGTAGTCTAAATATCTGATGGCAAGGTGTCAGCATGCCTCCTTTTCCCTGTCCAGCTGTTCATAGACCACACTACCCTGCTGACTCCTCCTACTTGTTCCAATTGCAACCCTGTCTTCCACTGTTGTCTAGCATAAAACCTCAAGGCCACTCAGCCAGGTTTGCTAAGCCTGTCCTACATCTTCTATGTTCATTCATATAAAAAGACCTAGCAAAATGTCTGGCAGGTATCAGGTACTTAATAAGTCTTTATTCATTCATTCTAGCCACCCAGCTTCTTTCCATTTTACTTACTCTCTTCCATTTTGGTCCACCCAAGTATATATCCTATTTCAGGTCTGGACATGAAGCTTCTAATAATTTATTCCAGTACAGGACGTTCTTTCATTTCTTGGAGCTGTTAAGCTTCTAATGGGTACCACCCAGCATATTGATTTTTCTCTGAACTGAAAACACCTTGAGGACAGACATCTTGTTTTGTTCTTCTCTATCTGCCCCAGCACTAAGCTGCTAAGCATTTGGTGCTGTGCTAAAGAAATGCTGTCTGATTAACAGAAATTTTATACTCCCTTTAAAGGGAAAAATTCATAATAAGTGTGGGTGTTACCTGGGTGTGTTTGTTGGGAAATTAAGTACAAAATGAAATAAGGAAAAACTATCTGCCTCTCACTTGTGTCCTTAGGACCTCATTCTGTTTTCTGAGGCCAGGATTACCTAAATCTATGATATTTTGAAAAAAAAAAAAATTAGGACTTTAGAGAGACTCCTTCTCTATGATTTCGTATTTTTATTTTCTGTGGCTTAAAACACCTTCTTTTGTTATGAAATAACTTGTTATGGCCATCAGTTCTATTTCCCTAATAGTAGAACTGATGGCCATAACAAGTTAGCTGACTGGTGTTTTTCTGGTACTTGCTTTTAGGATTATCGAGCTTTACGTCTGTTTTGGAGGTTAAATTCAGATGTAAGGTTTGATAATTCTGTTCAAAATATACTCTGAAATTACCATGTTGAAGATAGAATGATAAGGCTTACCCTCCCTGTTGTTTTTGACAGCTAAAAGTATGTGGCCTTTAAAAAATATTAAAAATTAGGAGTATCATCTGCTCTTTACCTGAAAACTTCAGCTCAAGCATATAACATGTCACTCTCTGGGATCTTAAAATGTTAGAATATAAAACATTCTATTATATACTGTTTTTCTGGTTCTTAGTTGGTTTTATATCTAATTCTTATTTCTCTAAATGTATCACTCATTGTCTCTACAATTAGATGTATTCTGGGTATGGAGTATGTCTTTACTTTTCCTTCATTTGGAAACCCAGACAGAACTCATATTGAACTGAATTGGATTATAGGTTATGGGCCTGCTCTGAGCTTCCATATTTATTGACTCATTTTAATACACAACCTCTAAGGCAGTACTGTTGTTATCCCTAGTTTATAGATGTGGAAACTGAGATACTTGCCCATGGTCACATGTTTAATGACTCTGCACTGTTTATCATCTCTGATGTGTTCAGAGCACTAATGTATTCACTGTGCTGAGGTGGAAGGTGTTTCTAGGTAAGTAGATTTGAACTATCTTGGATCAGCTTGTCTTTTTACCATACTGTGATCTGCTGGGGAAACCTGAGTGAAGAGATAACTAATTACAACTTTGGTCCTGAGTTTTATACAAAATCTGGATTTCTCTATAGCCACCAAATCTTAGTAGTATAGAAGTATAATCAGTCCAGCCAATTTAACAGTTAATTCTGTACAAAACCTCATCAACCCCTAATTGTCAAACATGTCTTCTTTAAAATAAATGGTCATATTTGTTATTTGTTTAACCTTGCATGCAGAAAGGCAGCAGAAAGTGACTGGGTAGTGTTTTAGAATATTCCATGGTTCTGACTCAAAGTGATGCCTGTCGGTTTTCAGGAGGCCCTTCACACTAAATCTTGCCATTAACACTTGTATATCTTTAAAAGGTAATTACTGGGAGTTGTCATTTAATGGGTTGGAGTTTCATTTTGGAAAGATGAAAACGTTCTGTAGCTGGATGGTAGTGATGGTTTACAACAATGTGAATATACTGAATGCCATTGAACTGTACCCTTAAAGATGATTTAAATAGTAAATTTTATTTGATACATTTTAACTACAATAGAATAACATTTTTTAAGAGAGAGAAAAAAAGGTAATTATTTCACCTAGGCCTAGGTATGTGTGGGTTGTCAGCTGTGCAATTTGCTGTTGGTCTTGAATGGTATGTGCTAATAAGGAGAACATAGTGAAACTTGCATAGGGAGGCAGTTCTAATGTAGCAGTTACAGGTTGCCAACTCTAGAGCCAAACTGCCTAGGTTTATGTACTGGTTCTACCACTTACTTGCTGTGTGACCTTGAATAAGTTACTTGGCCTTTCTGGGCCTCACTTTCCCCTTTGTAATATAGAAATAGTAGTACATACTTCATGGACTTATTGTGAGTGTTAAGTCTGATCTAAAAAAGCTTAAAATCTTACCTGTCATGTAGTGAGTACTATGGATGGACATCCAGACCTGAGTTCTAAATGATATTACTATCAAATACACCTGTAAATGTAAGTATAAATTGAACATTTATTTTTAATTTTGTTTTAAAGGTAAAAGAAATAGGAGATCACTTTAAACAACACCTTTTACAGTCCAGGCACAGAGGAGCATTTGAACTGTCTTACACTGGCTTTGTGAAACTCACTGAAATATTGAACAGGTAAAACAAAACAAATAATCCTTTTATGTACATTTTTAAAAGACTAAATGTACCAACCATGTGCTTGAAGTAGAATTTAGTTGTGTCTTTTGATGTTTAAAAGAATAAGACTTAGTTGGCTTCAGAACTCTTGGAAGAAATTGTTTTCTTGGGTTTCATTGTATGATTACTGCTGAAGATTGAGTGAAATGTCCAAATTAAGTTGCTCTCTCATTGAAAGGTGATTTGAAACAAACTCAAAGATTTTGCTAAAAATACTTTTGACGTTACCATTTCTTTTCTTGAATAAAATGACTATTGTTTTTGTTTGAAAATTACTTGGCATTTGGAATAAAATAAGTCCTCAGTTTTTTGGATTTGTATGTATTACAGACAAACACTTATGGATTTTGTGGGATTGTTTTTTCATGGCTCTATCTTATAGAACGATGTAAAAGATAGTAAGTAGATCAAACAGTATAAAGATTTTTTTCCCCGTACATGAAAAAATACTTAGATTTCATATATTTAGCCAAAATTGTGTGTGTGTGTGTGTGTGTGTGTGTGTGTGTATGTGTATGTGTGTTTTGGGTTTTTTTACATTCTAGGTGCTGATAATTTTATTCATTCATACACTAGATTTCCTCTAAAGAGCTTCTGAGGAAACCTTAAATTACTTAATGACTAAATGTTCATGGCAAGTGTTCTCTAAATAAAAGGTAGTATTTTCCAGGAAAACATTTCCATTGCCTGGAAACTTTTTGAAATGAAGCAGAGTTCTGCCAGCCTTGTAGCCTCAGCAAACATTTTATTTTGGGCTGTTAAGACATCCACTCCTTGAATATTTTTGAAGCGTTTTTTTTTTTTTCACACTCCTGGGAAAAACATTTATAAAACATTTTGGCAGTTCTGGGCTGCACAGAACATGTTTAACTGATACATTAAAAAGTGTTCCTGACATTAAACTACTGATATTAAAAAATATTTTGTTATCTTTTCAACTTTTTCTTTCCAATGTAGACATGATTTGGGAATATTTTTTCCTCATAACACATTTCACTCCCTTCAAATCTATTAACAACTATATATTGAACACTAGTTGTGTGCTTAATACTGTGCTTGATTTAGAGGATATAATACTTCTTTATAAGACAAGGTTCCTTTTCTCAAAGAACTTACTTATGGTTTGGTTTGGGAAATAAGCAGGGATGAAAGTAAAAATATTTAACAAATGGTATGCCATGGGCACTGACTGTTTAGAACAGACATTGGCTATAAGCACCCAACATCACTATATGTACGGTTGCGTGTTAGCTGGATACAAGTTTGGAAAGTAAGACTAGCACATTTGAACAAGAAAAACAGTCCAATATAATTATTGATATTTAGGGGAAAGTTACAAATTTTGTAGGAATGTCAGAGAGAAAACAACAGGGATTGGCTGATAGGGCTTAATGGAGGAGGTAGAATTAATGGAATTTATGCTAATGAGTAAGTAAGGTTTAAGTATTAGTAGTTAGGAGGAGAAGGGAGGATACTGTGAGCAAATGTTCAGAGGCTAGCATCAGCATGGCATGTTGTTAGGTGAATAAATAAACTGGCCTTATTGTAGTAGTGGTGGTAGTGGTGATGGTGGTGGTGGTGGAGGAGGAGGAGTTTACTAGGCCATACCATACAACTGGATAGATTGAGGCCAAATTATGGATATCTAGAAAGTAGGTTTGCTGTAGTAGGGATAGAGAGAAGCATTGAACATTCTTGATCTGAAATAGATAATAGGAGGTGAGGCATTATAGAATAGAGAAATAGCAGTAGTGTATGACACAAATGCTTCTATTTATATTCATTCCATTTATTGGCAATGAGATTGTATGAAAGTTAATCTCCTTAGGATCGGATATCTTCATCTCTTTAGTAAGGAAAAGAATATTTGGTCTATTGACAAATTTCTTTGGCTTTTGTTGTATGGATCAAGTAAAACAGATATTTATGAAGACCATTTTGCATTGTAAAATAATCTACAAATGTAAAACATTATGAAACTGGTACTAGTTGAGGTGTTGGTGTATAAAAGTAGTTTTTCGGTTGAAAGTGTTAGATTAGATAGATTGTAATGACAGATTGTAGTGAGGGAAACCTGGAATCAGTTATAATCATCTAGATTTGAGGTGATGAGAGTTTCCTCCTCTGTAAATGATGGCTCTCGGTGTCTCAGTTAAAATTCAGCCTCACACAATAATAGGTCCACACATGACATATTGAGTGCTTAGAAGAAAAGCTATGGACATAGTTTATATTTCATGCTTTTATGTTTCAAGAATGAAGGAATGCTCAACTGGGTGATTTTTCTCCTCAGGGTATTAACTGAGTTCAGTTCGTGGCATTCAGTTGGCAGATGAGCTGGTGAGGAGGGTACAAGTCAGCTTAATTCACATTTATGGCTCCTTGGTGGGATAGTGAGAAGACTGGGCCTAGTAGGGACTACTTGTGACTTCTCAGCATGACAGTCTTAGGGTAGTTGAAATTCTTATATGGCAGCTTGCATCCCTCAGAGAGAATATTCCAAGAGGCAGAGGCTGCATACTCCGATGTGACCTAGCCTCAGAAGTCTGGTAACATTACTTCAGTCATATTCTTTGGTAATAGTTGAGTCCTAAGTCCAGTCCAGATGAAGAAAAGAGGAATTAGACTCTACTGTTTGATGGCAAAGTGGCAAGATCATATTGTAGGAAGTACATGTGGGACAGGAGAAATTGTGGTGACCATTCTTTGAAAAATTCATCTGTGTACATGAGTGAACTTAGTGTGAATGATGGAGGGAATCCACAGTTGTTCTTGTGGTTTAATTCTTGGTGACCAGAAAAATGGAATTGATGTTAGCAAAGACGAGGAAACTGAAAGAGAGCATTAGTTTAATGAAGATGAATACATTTGTATGTGTTGAATTTGAGATGATAATGTCATACCTTGGTAGAAATATTTGAGTCAGAACTTGGAGATAGGGGATTCGTTTGGGTGATAAAACAGAAACAGAGATGTAGATACATGAATTGCTGCCATAAACATTACGGTTAGTAGGACTGCAGTCTTTAGGGGAGAGGGCAAAAGGAGAAGAGAACCAGAGGACCATGGACAGAGGCTTTAGAGAAGCTACACTGTGGTTGAATGGTACTATTGAAAGCATTCCAAATAAATGGAACGGGGAAACTAGACAAGACTCAGTGCCTGGTGTCTCACCCACTCCTATTCTGCTTTAAGGATTTTCTCATGGCCTTCACTACTGGCTTTTAACCAACCTGTTGTGAGTTCTCAACTATTGCTTCCAAACCAAGTGGTTCTTGATCCCTTTGGAGACATTTCAGGTCTGTTGAACAGAATGTTTTGCAGAGAACATCTTTACAGCGTGTGTGGCTTCCTTTTGTTTGGTTTTTATTTTTAAAAGAAAATGTATTCCTTTTGGATCCTTTTGAAAGCTTTTTATAAGCTCTTAAGTTATGGAAAAGTTATTTTGGCATATAACATTTTAAAAGTTTGCAAAAAAGTGATGGGGGCACTCATGAAAATCCACTGAAATGGGGGCCAGCTGCTGGCCACCCCTTGAACTACAGCTGTGTTAAGGAAGGAAGCATTTGAAGAGATTAATGGAGAAATAAATGAAGAGTTAAACATGAGCCATATGGTTGAATTGAATGTAAACTGACTTCACTATTAAACAATCTGTTAAACGAGTCACTATTGAACTAATTGAACTACTCATTATTAAATAATCGTCTGAGAATGAATAGGAATGGGAAACTATTCTTTTTCCTGGGAATTACTTTGAAAGCAACAGTTGCGTGTGTGCATACACACACAAACAGTATGTTGACTTAATTTTCTAGAATCTGATTTTTTTTATATAGTGCTTTCTATTTAGAACTAGATGAAATTATTCATCTCTTTAAAAAAAAACATAATTACCTCCTTAAGCATTTGATTGGAGTGGTTAAGTGCATTAAAATCAAGGTTCTTATTGAAATTCACACTTGCTTGTTTACTCTCAGTGACCTTAGTATTTTAAGTTGTTCTTTCAATGAAAATGAACAGACTCTCAAACTGGGGTGCTAAGCTGGGGAATCTAGTGTTCATTTGTCCAACCATAAATTAAAAGCTTAACAAGAGGACTAAATTGCTGACTATAATTCTAAACCTAGAAGGGAGGCTCATAAGTACTTGATATTGTCTTACTCTTCATATATTTGAATTGTTCTGCTTGTTGAAATGTAGCTTACCTACAAATATTTATTGCAATAATTATAATCTTTTTCACATTATTGGCCCCCAAAAAATGAACTGCTGACATTTAGCAGTTTTTCTTATAAAATGCTAGTTCTGACTAATGAACATCAACAATTATGGTGGACAGAACTAATTTAAATATGTATTTAAACTTTTATCAGTTAATTATAGCTACTATAGTTCAAATTCAATAGAAAACTTCTTATGAACAATTGAAATATAATGAAAAAATAATTTCCTCTAAAGAGTATGCAGTTGAACAAGAAATAAATATAGAATGTAAAGTATGAGATTTGGGGAAATGTCATTCAATTCTAAATGAAAGAATATACAATCTTGTCTAAACTTTTATTCCCATTTCCTTTAGCAAACGTGTCTAAGACACTTTTTATCTGAGTGTCCTAAAATTTCAAATTTTATTTGAAATACTACTAATAAAAGAATAACTAAATGATGATCTACTCTGGGAAGCCATAGTAATTCTTTATAGACAGAGAAAATCTTTTAAATTTTCCATTTTTGCACTTGATCTTAGCCAAAGGCCGAGAAGTGATAAAATTTTCCATTTCTGTAGTGGAGTAAAAGGATTTGGGGAAAACGAGGATGTTTTAATGTTTAAATTCTAAGTCTTTGTGTCTTTGGTTTGTGACCTCTAGATTTGTATTTTTAAGCCCACTCCATAGTTGAGTCAGATATTCATTACCTTCTCTCTGGAGCTTTGAATACTCTTTTTTAAAGTTTTCATAAAAAAAAAATAATAATAAAATAAAATAAAGTTTTCATAAAAATACGGAGTCATTTAGACACCATAACAGGAATCTTGTTTAATAACTAACCTCTACCTGAGCTTTGTTAGTAAAGTCCCAGAGTTTTTAATTTTTTTTTCTTCTTGATCTCTGCGCATGGTTATATTAAATATTAAAAGACTCTGGTACATCCTTCTAACCACTCTTTAAATCCACCGTATTTTGCCCTTCTTCTCATGGTTTTCTGATTGGTAATTCGGTTTAGAGTTGGTCATTATTATTATTGCCTGTGCCTGTAGCTGAGCCTGCAGTAAACCTCAACAATATTTAATGGTGAGGGAGGTTCAGATGGCTTCTGTTGATATGTAGCTTTCTCATTTGATCTCCTTTGGACAAATCATTTTTCAGGCTTACCATTTCTCCATGCTTTAGCATTATGTTCTCTTTTTAAAATGTACATGCACATTATGCAACTTTCCTGCACATCTGTCACTTTTCAGTTTAATTGAAATTATAAACATGAATTTTGAAATAATAAACGTAATACTTGACCAATGACTGAATGGAGAATTTAGCTTATGAAATAATTGGAGATTGGAAAAATCTCTAAGTTATGAGAAATAAGCATACTGAATGAATTTGAGGAAATGAAGGCAACATTTCTTAATTAACAATAGTAATATAACTAATCAGAACTCAAGAAAAATATAGCTCTGTGTTACCATACTTAGGTGAATGGATGAAGCTATTGGAAAACCACTTTGTAGCTAGGGAACCTGATTTATTGGCACAAAATAGTCTAATGACCAATTAGTTGAGTATACAGCATATGTGATTTGATTTCAGTCTGCGGGTTTTATGCTTATCTTAGAATACTTATCCATGAAGAGTGAGATAGCCTTGTGGATAGAAATTGGACTAATCTGTTTATGGAACAATAATTTGCTTCAGTGATCTGCTCAAGACAACACAAGGGCCTAAACACCAGCCATGGCCTGTTCTGTCCATTGCAGTTACTTTTATAGCAGCACCTGTTTTCTGGCAGCTTTTTAAAAAATTTTTTCTTTTATTTGTATTACTTCTTAACTGTGATAAACAGGAATATCAGAGTGGTCTGGTTCCTCACACACCTCCACTGTTAACCACCCCCTCCCTAGGAGTGTAGAGGAAAGAGTATGAGGTATGAATTAGAGTTGAGTTACACCTACAAACTTTTTGACATTAGGAAAGCCATTTGTAACCTGTTTGGGCTACTGTGTCCTCTTTGATAAAATAAAGGGTTCAGCTTTCTAAGGCCATTCTTAGCTAAGCATTCTGCTCATTACACAATGCTGCTTTCTAGCTTTTGATTGGGAAAAGTCTGGGGATTTGGGGTATGAAAGATTGAGGGAAATTGGATACATTTTTAGTAAACTTCCTTTAGAACTGGTCAACTGATCTCTTAGGAGTATTTCGTGGATTAATAGCATTTAGGGAGACTTGTTTATGAAGAACCTTGAATCCCTTGTAAATACGTTACAATTTTTATGATGTACTCAGAGACTAAAGACATTGTGTATTTTGAATTAATTTGACATGGGAGTGAAATAAAACAAAAGAGCCTTCAGACAAAGGATGTCTAGCTCTTTTAGTGGAAAGGCACTCACTAACAAAAACAGGATTGGAATTCCCCACGGCTGTGGTTGGTGACTGCATAGCCTTGGCACAAAGAACCAAGTCCTGCCTTACTCAGGGACCTTTCCCTTTTCCTTGCTGACCCCTGGATTGTGTGATGAGAAACCAAAACAAACAGTAGAGTTTGTCACATTGTTCTTGGGAACCTTGTGTGGTTCCATTTTTACCTCTCAATTCCTTCATTATCATAAACACCAGCAACTCTGGAGTTTTGAAATCACTTCCTTATAAAGTAATCTTGCCTTGCTGGGGAGTAAACAGAAGGTTCATTGAGTCAACTCTAGATTAGACTATTGTGTTTTTATAGACACAGTGACTTCACCATTGCGAAGCCTTAAAGTTCCAACCCTCCTTTCTACACCTGGTTTTGCAATGACCTACCTATAATTGAAGGTACAGGCATGTGCAGCTGTTGGAGATAAAATGACCTGGGACTCCCCCAGTTTTTTAACACTCGGAATTCGGCATTCTGGGAAAACCCTCTGTCCCGGGCAGACAGGGACGGTTAGTTACTCTGGCTGGAGGTATGTATCTGAGTCAGCCATGTAGAGGAAGTTGTTGAAGCTACAGGCCTGGAGGTCTCCCAAAGAGCCTTAAGAGAGAAGGGAAAAGATTATAACCTTGGATTGAATGTTATATTTATTAAGATTTAGGAGCGGTAGTCATTTGAAATACAGTTTCTACCTCATGTTGACTATACAAACCTCAGTTAACACTTTACACAAACATGAGCTCTATACTGGGATTTGAACCCTCTACTTAGTTTTATTCTTGAATCTTGGGGGAAAATGATCTCTTACAGTAGTATGTAGGTCAAGAGAGTTGATTCTAATAGGCTACTTGGAGATTTTGGTTGAAAATATCTTCCTAGGTAGTGCTATGACCTTGGTATGTGAAGATTCTGAATGTGTTTATACCTGCTGAAGGAAGCTGAGGAGCTGAATCACCTGCTGGCTCTACTGGTGGCACCTTTTGTCTTTGAAAGCACCTTTGTTTATATTTGCTTTTCTAGTTACTAGACCCTCTTTCTTTGTCGACCTGGTTTTTTGTTTTGTTTTGTTTTGTTTGTTTTGTTTTTGAATGATGCACTTAATGGAGTTGGTAAGTTATAAGTCATTCATTTATTCAGTAGATATTTCTTGAGCTCCCTGTTGGGTGCCAGGCCCTGTTCTAGGTACTGGGAATAGAGAAGTGGACAGGACAGAGTGTGTCCCTGATATCATGGAGTTTATATTTTAAGGGACATCTAGAAAATAATAAGAACTTATCAGATAACAACATGTATTTTGATATGATAACATTTGGTGGTAAGGAAATGTCTCTCTTTGCTCTTACACTAAAGTAAGCCGAGGCTTGACTGATGAGAAGCAGTAGCTTTCTGAGTGAAACACTTTCCAAGCAGGAGGATCAGCTAATGCCAAAGCCCTTGGGTGCATTTAAAGAACAGAATCGTGTAAGATGAACTTGAATGAGGTTGACCAAATAATGTAGAGCTTTGTCAGCCAAAAGAATTTAGATTTTGTACTCCCTGGAAATCTTTTTTTTGTTTTTTCCTGAGAGTCTCCGACCAAATGAATATGAAAATAAAAGATACTTTGGGAATTGAACAAACATAAATATGTATGGGCCCTAGTATGTGTGTAAGATTATCAACAAATAAAGTATATCTGTGTGTTATGAAGTTGCATAGAAGAGGGGAGAAAGGCTGGGTAGTAGAAATTAGAAACTATATGAAAGTATAAAATAAATTGAGATCAAGTTTCTATTCTTGTTCTATAGAAAGTATACTATATCTCTCCAAGCTGTTTCTGTTGTCTTCCTGACTCTTTTCCTGCCTGTACTTGGAACCTTAGGTCAGTTTGTTCAGTATCATCAGTAGGTGATTTTGGGCTAGTGCATGGAATATTTAAAGCATGTAGCTTATGAAGCAAATACTTTTTTTGTGGATAATCTTTCTCTCCTAAACCTAAAGGGTATGCTGCTTCAAGTGTAAGTGTGTAGCCCTCCTCTCCCCTGCTGTTCAAAATCAATAGTCTGACTTTATGTTATAGGCAGTTACAACTTTGCTTTGCAAAACTTTAGACTTGGGTAAGTAAGAAAAGTGGAACTTCTCATAACAACATTAATATGGTAGAGATTTGGTGGGGATTCTAACATTCTCAGATTATCTTCTACTTTCCGTGAATGCCTCACTCCTTATTTTAAAAAAAAATGTAGATAGGTACATGTTTTTCAGTTTCCTCTGTTTTCTCTGGATGAAGTAATAAAACTCATACATCTGTATTGTGTATCTGAACAGTACTAATTATCCCCCCCCCCCACCGTGGTTGCCTGTGTGTCATTTACTCTGATATGTGATATGCAGTGTTTTAGCAATCTAAGTGTGTTATTCTGAATAGCCAGGCTAAGAGTTTGTTATTTTTGAAATTATTGTTTATAGCTGTTTTCATTCAGATGATGATGGTGATGACCGATGATCTTGAGCTTGAATAAACATATCATTTACTTTATATCAAGGTTAGGGACACATTCTGATTTTGTTTCCAAAGTAAACTTTTTTTGCATTATTCAGAAACATTTTAATGATTAGCCAATGAAAAATAAGGAAAGAGGCAAAAGGAATCATTGTAAGGTCAATGTTTATTAACAATAAATTGGTATATATATAACTTTGTTTTTATTGATATTTATTTTTCTCAACAGAGTAACTCATTTGAATGAATTTTCATTTGGAGTTGCTCTTAAACCTGACAAAAGGAAAGTCTCTGTTAATGGGAAAGGGAAAAGATTTTCTTTCTTCTTATATTAAAAGCCTTTAGTGATAACAACTTGGTAAATGAATTATTACTTAGGAAATGAAGATATATTAGCAGAGGCTTACCCTTTACTCAGCTGAGGTTAGACATAACTAGTTTCCTAGCAATTGAGTCTTAATAATTTTCTGAGAATTTTGCTTCATATATTGGCTTTACATGTACTTCACGTTTAAAATGTGAAATTAGTTGTTTTGTGTTTGCAAGTGAAATAATTGCTCTAGGCCAGTGGTGAGTCATTCAGTTAATATAAGAAAACAGTATTAACGGTAATAAATGTTCCCAGTTGTCCAAGAGAGTTGGAATACCTCCAAAATGAATGAGACACAGTTCACTTCAAGTCAATCACAAGTAGGTTATCCGCTGAGTGGATTTTCCATAGGATATTTTAATTCTCCAGCTAGCTTTCAATCCATACCACCCAATTTGTATGAGAACTGCTTTAATGTCCTAATGGTAGATATTCAGGGATTGAAATCAATCTGAAATGTAACCTAAGTAAAACATGATTAGGAAGGTTATTTCTTAAAAATACTATATTATGGTAATACATTCCAAAGCTACAAGAACATGCTTCCTGAACTTTGTGTAATTTGGAATTTTTATTCTACTGCTCCCTTCTTAGCACACCATAGTGCCAAACAACTACTAGGTACTTAATAGATCTTTTTTTCCAAATGAATGGATGAAATCCACTGAAGCAAGTAATGGAAAGTTGATAGTATCTCTATCATGAGCCAGATCAAACCAAATGTGTAACTGAGGAGTTAGGGCAGGCACCTTGAAGTAATGCCTTTTCATTAAGCAAGGGCTTTAGTGTCAATCTACATTTTAATGCTTTCTCTGTCACTTATTAGCTGTTTAAACTTGGACCAATTATTTAACTTCTCTCTCTCTCTCTCTCTCTCTCTCACTTGATTTAAAAAATTAGCATGAAAGATTTGAACATACTGATAAATATAGTGAACACTGTAATCAACAGTCGAATAGCTGGAGGAAGGGAGAGCCTTCTAGACAGAGAAAAAGTTAGGTGCTAAAGTCTTGAGAGGCATGGACTTAGGGTATTTAAGGAACAGCCAATAAACTATTTATGGCTGGAGTGGAGTGGATAAGGGAAAAAGTTGTGGAAGATAAGATCAGAGAGGCAATAAGGACTAGATAATATAAAACGTAGTAAGGATTTTATATTTTACTCTTAGAAAAATGAGGAGTTATTGGAGAGTTTGTGAACAGAGGAATATCATGACCTAGCCTTTTGAAAGGATTACTTTGACTTCTGTGTTGAGAAAAGTGGAAAGACCAGTTATAATATTACTATAATTCAAGAAAGAGATGGTGATGGCTTAGAGAGTTGTGTGAAGATAGTAAAAAGTGATCTGAATGTAGATATAATTTGAAGGGATAGGAGGCAGACTATATTGACCGATTGGATTTGGTCCTTGAGAGAAAGAATGACTCCAACATTTTTAGCCTAAGATGTATTATTCATAGACCACAATGGGAAGGACTGTGGGTAGGATAGATTTTTGGAGGAAAACCAGGAGTTTACTTTGAGGCATGTTAAGATTGAGATGGCTAGTAGACACCATATTGAGGTGGCTCTGGATTTACTTAACTTTGCTGAGGGATGTCCTTTAGAATTTCTTTTCTCTGGGGGCAAACTTACTTACATTCACGTACATATACACTGTGAGTGAGAGAGAGAGAGAGAGAGAGAGAGAGAGAGAGAGAATTTTTGTCCTTCTAAGTACAATTTTGGGTACACGTCCCAGAAAAGTCTTCTAAGTCACTCATTCTCTAGAATTCACCTTACCTGTTATTTTTTGAAAGTACATTTTTCATTTCCAATACCTACTTTAATATATCTCTGTTCTTCAGTACTGCCTGTTTTTCATAACTTTCTTGCTCTTTTTAAATAGAGGTTATTCCTTTACTTACCTCTTGAGTATTCTAAAGTTATTTTAAAATCTTTGTTAGACTGATCCATAAAATTAAGTTTCGTGTGGAATGAAATTATGTTCTAATTATTGATATTTTTAGATAGTCTGTCTTAATGTAAAACTTATTTCTGCTGGCTATAATTAGGAGCCTTTTTGGCTGGCTGATTGGCTTGCTTATCTGTCTATCTGTCTATCTATCTATCTGCCTATCTATCTGGGCTTATTCCTTTCTATGAAGGAACTAGATTAGACAGTGGCATTTTGGGTCTCCCAGATACAGTGATACTGGGGATGTCACAGGTCTGGTCACCAAGTCAGAAGTCGGCCTAGTTCAGAGTCTCCCTGGGCCTGTGGCTTTCCTATTGATGAAGCCCCAGGCAGCTCTGGCAGTATCCCCCTTTCAGCTCCCTTTCATGGAACAGGAGGCTGCTGAAATTCTCCATTTCCTGTGAGTATGGTGAGTTACCCACAAGAACTGACTTCCTGGCTATCACTGCTGCTTCCAGAGCTGTAGCCCTGCAGATCTCTGGTGTTGGTTCGCTCACCGCTTTGCATTTCTATTCTGTTTTACCCAGGTAATTGTCTTGTTTTGGAGCTAATTTGTTTGGGGGGATCTATTTGTATATTTTTGTTATTATTAATACGTGTTGTGTGTGTGGGAGTGCATCTTTCTAAAATGTAAACCAACTTTTCCATCTTTATCAGAAGTTCAGTTGAAACGCTTTAAAACATGCTTTTCTTATAATAATAATAATTTTAGAAAACAACTATTAAAAACTTATTAAAACACTTTATAAGAATAAACTCATTTAATCCTCCCAATGACTTTCATTTTATAGAAGAGGAAAGCAAGGAATGGAGCGGTTTTGTAATGTCAAAAACCTCTTAGAACAAGGATTCTAAAAGAAATAACTTGGCTCCATAGTCTGTCCTCTTATCACTATGATATACCAGGGCTGTCCAGAAAGTATCCAGCCATGTAATATGAAAAATAAAGGCATTTATGGCTGGATTTTTTCCAGGCAACCCTTGTATTCTCTTGTCAGTCCGATGGGGAAAATAATGCCCTCTTACAGATTTGTCTGTTGCAAGGTAAGATAAGGTATGAAAAGCCTAGTGTTGTATCTGGTGTATAATAGGCATTTCATGTTTATTTTTCTTTCCTTAGTGGCAGGCAAATATACTTTCAGTATGATAATTTAAACAAAACTGGTAAGTGGAGTTTGTTTAAAATATAGCATTTATTTTAGTAAAAAGCTTGTGAGTTCTGTTATTGGACTAATTCCCTTGTGTTGATGTGGGGTTAGGACTGGCTTGGGAGAGATGCAGAGCTAGGAAGCAAGGGAATAAGAGAAATAGGGACCACTGGCAGAGTCCAAATTAGAAACCAGACAATTGAAGTACTCTGCAGCAAGCTGGTATGATCCTGGAGAATACCAGAGCAGAACAAGAAGGTCTAAACTGGGTGGCAGGAGTTGGTGCCTTGAGCATTTCCCAGAGTTCCTGAGGTCCGTGGAGCCTTGGCAGTGGGCAGAGAAGGCTCTATGGAGGGCAGTTGGCCAGCCTTGACCTTGTTGAACATTCTTCTGACCTTTGTTTTCAAATTCCTTAATTTAATAAGGAGAATGTAGTCTTAGTATACAACAATCAAGGAAATAAATTGGCCTGGTTAACTGTTTATAGTTATAATAGAAAGAAACGAAATTAGAGAATTGCCTCTAGGGCCTTTACTTAAGCTATTTCCTCAGTCATCTCATCTCCTGCTCTCCCAACCCCACAAACATGGGCCTTCCCCATCCTGCCTTACACCTCCTTCAAAGTGCAGCTCAAATTCTACCCCTTCCATGGCACTGTACTGATCCTTGTACACCTTGTGCCTAGTAGTTGCTCTAAGTATAATACATTAGGAGCTTCAAGGAAGTAAAGATCCTTGTGAGGTGCACTCTTTGGAGGAAATTTCAGTAATTTGTGTGAATAGGGATAAGTGTGGAGAGAGCATAAGCAAGTGCTTCATTGGGAATGTGGGAGAGAGAAAAAGGGCAGGGTGTGGACAGAGAGAGATAGTATGAGAACCAGCAAAATGAACAACCTTCCTAGAAGAGATCGGTGTAAAAATTTGGGAAAAAAAAAAAGATTAGATTCAAATAGGAAAGTCATAGGAGACCTCTCAAGTTGAAAGATTTCATCTACATGGAAAATGAGTTCAATCAAGATTAGGTAACAGTCAAGAGCCATTGTAAGTTCAGGAAAGGAGAGGCGATGCATGGCAAGGTGGCCCACTCTGATCCCAGGCTTGTGTGCCTCCTGAGATGATTTGGTTTTTCTATTATAGAACCTCAGTGTGCCAGTGTAGGGAGGCCCAGGAGAAGCTCACTGACACTGTTGAGGAGCATTGCTGAACTAGTACTTGTTGTACTGGTGTTTCAGTGTACTTGATAGAAAAATAAGGAAATACAAAAATACCTTCAGTCTCCTGCAGTTCCTTTTCTCCCTTACATAGCGAACTCCTACAGGAAACTTTTAGACCACAGCATTATCTGTAAGCCAGTGGTCCTGTGGTAGGGAAGAAAACACAAGTAAAGGAAATCCACATGTAATCTTAGATCAAGGAGTTTTTACTTACTTTACCTCTGTGACTCCAACTTCTGTTTTTTTGAATGGGTAGATCACAAAAAGATGACTTTTGCTTTACTTCTCTTTATTTCTTTTCCCTGGGTTAAGTATAACCCAGATATACTTAAAAGACAGTGAAGAATGAACAACGAAGGCAATAATCTGTAACTGTATCATTAGCCCTTAATAACTGCTCTTAGGAATTTCTATTTCAGTTTTTGAGTGGGCAACTGTGTGAGGATTGTACCAAGCTGGCAACATTAGTAGTAAACTAGAGAAATTATTCCATGAAACACAAGGCATTTATCTTAAATTTTAAAAAATATAAATCCAATGATAGGAAGTAACTTCAGTCCTTATAAATAAAGTGTGGGAGGATTAATTTTATTATGAAAAATTTCAAACATAAATATATAAACATTTAAAACATATAAAAATTTCAAACATATACACAGACATATATATGTGTGTGTGTATGTGTGTGTGTGTGTGTGTGTATATATATATATATATATAGAGAGAGAGAGAGAGAGAGAGAGAGAGAGAGAATAATATAATGAACCACCTTTACTTATCACCCATATTTCAACAATTATTAAAGTTTTGCCACGCTTGCTTCATCTATCCCTTTTATTGTTGTTTGCTGAAGTATTATAAAGTACTTAACTTGATGTGTTACTTTTACTCCTGCAAACTTCAGTACGTAGCTCTAAAAAATGTGGACACTTTCCTTCATGGCCACAATGCCATTGGCACATCCTATGAATAACTCCTTGGTGTTATATATTATCTAGTACACATATGTGAGAACCGTCTGGAAAAAAATCCAGCCATAAATGCCTCTGTTTTTCATATTACATGCCTGAATACTTTTGTAAATTCCCTCTATTATTTGAAAATATCTTTTTTACATTTGTTTTGTTCAAGTTAGCATCTAAACAAGGTTCACAGTTTGCATTTTGCTGTTATGCCTTTGGATCTCTTTTCATCTTGTAATGCTGACTTGGGTGGCTGGGTGGGGGTTAGTGGGAAGAAACAAGGGTGAGGTGATGGATTTTAAGTCATACTAAAAGGAAACCTTTAAAATTACAGAGCCTCCTGGGAATAGGGAGATTTGATTGTAACATTTATGGCTGAAATATTTTTAGGCCCATGTCAAACTTTTAAAAATGCATCCTTTAGAGTCATATTGTTTATATATATTTTTTGTTTTGTGCAAGACATAAACAACTATGTCTTTGAGTTGCTATTTGGAATGTTTAGTCAGAAGCTGACGTTGTCTACTTATACCAAAGTAGAATAAAGAAAAAATATCCCACATTGTTTCTAAGAGATCTAATTCTCACTACAAATTAGAAATCAGTTACCTTTCTGCAGAATGTTTTCCTCAATTTACAAAGGAATGTACACTAGTCTCCCTTATAGGCAATTTTGCTTTTTGAGTTTCAGTTACCTGTAGTCAACCTCGATCAGAAATATTAAATGGAAAATTCCAGAAATGAACAATTCATAAGTTTCAAATTGTGTGCTATTCTGAGTGGCGTGATGAAATCTCATGCTGTCTCATTCTGCCTGGGACATGGATCATCCTTTTGTCCAGTTCATCCACTCTGTATATGCATGAAATAAGGTATTTTGAGAGAGAGAGACCACATTCACATAACTTTTATTAATTATAGGATATTGTTATAATTGTTCCATTTTATTATTAGTTATTGTTAATCTCTTACTGTGCTCAATTTATAAATGAAGCTTTATCATAGATATATATGTATAGGAAAAAACATAGTATATATAGGGTTTGGTTCTATTGTGGTTTCAGACATCCACTAACGGTCTTGGAACATATCCCCTTGGATAAGGGGCAGACTGCTGTGTATTTCTTTTGGACTTTTTATTTTTATATGTTAATTTTATTTAAGTCCAGTTACAATCCTCCTAAAATCATTGTGTGTATCGACGACTGAATACTTTGTTTCTTAGAACAATGTTATATAATCTTGTAGGGCATAGTTTAAAACATTTTTTTAATTAAATGTTCTTAAGCACCCTGGAATAATACCTGATATAATAGATCAGAATTTCACTAACAGTATTGTCTAAATAACCTCAAAATGTTTATGCCTCTTCCCAGATAACGTGATTTGTTAATTCTCCATAGGATCTGTTTGAAAATTTTTTTGGTAGTAATCTACATTTGAGAGAGATGAAAATGGTTGCTAAAATGTACTTTAAAATGTGTGTTTTTTAAAAAATATGTATAATCTCTGTAGATGTAGAACATAAATTACAATAAAATAATGTTCCTTTTGTTGGAACTCTGGAGTTGTGCTGTAGTGTAGAACATCTGTCAGAGCTTGATTAACCACCTTTAGAACATTTTAGTGTGGGTGCAAGCCTACATATTAAAGCTTACTTTGCAGACAAGACTCATGCTTTCCATGCTTTTGTAAGAGTGGAATCTTCAATAGCTTCAAATCCTAAGACCCATAATAAAAAGAAAAGTAGAATGAGACAATTTTAGTTTTCCTCCCTCCAAATGTAAGGATATGTATTCTTTTCTAACATGTTAATATGTGTCAGTAGTTTGTACTTTTACCTTTTGATACCTGATAATTCCAAATGTTTGCTTTATATATGCCTTGTAGGTGCCCTAATGTTAGTCTGCAAAAGCTTCCGGAACAGTGGTTATGGAATGTTTTAGAGGAAATTAAGTGCAGTGATCCTTCATCTAAGCTCTGTGCTACAAGGCGCAGTGCTGGAATTCCTTTCTACATACAGGTACTTGTCCATAGGACCATCGCTGTTTGTTTGTCTTTTGATAATAGTGTGTTCTAACCCTGTTGACATTTGAGGGAGCATATTGTATAGGGTACATTTCTGTGTTTTCTGTGCCATAGCATTTGTAGCTTTGTTTTAATGTGTGAATAGTGTGTTCCTGGACCAGATCTGTTCTTGGAACAAACCCTCTAAGAGGTCAGTCTTGTAATGTGAGCAGAGAGTGGTATAGATTTCCACCTGTTTATTAAGTAGGCAGACATCACTATGGCACATTTATTCCTCACTTCCAGGAAGTGCATATGTTGCCTTTTTTTTTAAATTAGAAAAAAATAGTCTTCCTATCACATCAAGGCCCTTAAGATAGTCTTTATAGGCAACCAGTCTTAATAGTTTTCTTTTAATCCTTCTATAAAATTTCCATGTATAAAACAATCCTGATCCTAATAGTAGCGCTAGCTACTGTGAATTTGTTGCACATATATAATCTCATTTAATTTTTCCTCAAGCCCTGTGAGATAGATACTGTTATATTATAGATGAAGAAACTAGAGCTTAG
Source organism: Lyroderma lyra (assembly GCA_004026885.1). Taxonomy (NCBI): domain Eukaryota; kingdom Metazoa; phylum Chordata; class Mammalia; order Chiroptera; family Megadermatidae; genus Lyroderma; species Lyroderma lyra. The sequence continues at coordinate 127,084 of PVJL010004057.1, forward strand.
AAAAGTTAAGTGACTTGCCAAAGGCCACAGAGATAGATAATAAGAGCAATACTAAGACTTGAGCCCAGGCAGCCTGACTCCTGAACCACTCTGCATGTGAGAATGGGTGTGTGTATGAGTGTGTTTTCTTTTTTAACAGTCGAAAGCCTACTGTATACACTGTTTTGCCCCTTGTTTCTTTTCACTTAACATTATACCTTAAAGCAGGGGTGTCCAATCTTTTGGCTTCACTGGGCCATATTGGAAGAAGAAGAATTGTCTTGGGCCACACATAAAACACACTAACACTAACAATAGCTGGTGAGATTTAAAAAAAAAAAGTCAGAAAAAAATCTCGTAATGTTTTAAGAAAGTTTACGAATTTGTGTCAGACCACATTCCCTGGGCCGCGTGCTACATGCAGGCCGCAGATTGGGCAAGCTTGCCTCAAAGATTGTTCCATATCACCATACCCAGATATTGCTATTGTATAGGAAAATATTTTATTTCCAGTGTTGAAATTAAGAAGCTATCACCTTCGTGAATCCAAATAATAAAAACCAAAGTCCTCATAATACTAAATCAGAGCCTGACCTAAAAAAGTCTTTGTTTAATATTCAGTGAAATAAAATCCAAGAAGGGGGAAGTATAATAAAAGCAATGAAAATAAGTAGACTGAAGTCTCTGTTTTTTAGTGACTCTAAATTTTTTCTTCTCTCATTTCTCCCTCAGATTCCCAAAGTCATGATTTTTTTTTATGCCAGTGAGCAACAGAGGTTGTTGATTTGATTTATACATCATCAGGGTATTCGAGGATGTATAAATCATATCCCATCTGCGGGATGGATGTTGGCGACCTTCAGAAATCAATTCCTCTCTGATCGATGCATTCTGAATCAGAATGTTTTGTTCTACCTGTAATTCATTCTGACCTAGTGTGTTTTTTCCTCATTCATCTGTCTGAAGACAGATGTTAAGGCAATGGCAAGGTCTGGTTGCATGTTTGTGCTGTGGGCTTAGTCCACCTTTGCCCACCAAGTAGTACTAAATATTGGTCATAGTGATAGAGTTACCTGAACATGCACTCTTCGCCCTTCCTTGGGAAGACTGTCATAACTACACAGAGCTCTTGAGGAAAAAAACGTTATGGTTCCCAGAAGAATTTCAGTAATTGCATATATCTTTCTTATTTATTTTAGTGAAATAAAATCTAAATTAGAAAAATCTGCTCAAAGAGGCCCCATTTCTCTTATCATAACTTACTAATAAAGTTATATTCTTGTTCTGGTGGAAACCTCTGCTTATGTGTTACCTGTGGAGAAAAACTGCCCACTTAGTTTGAGCTCACCTTTTGTGTAGACAGATAAAAAATTTTTTTAGTGGTCATGAAAAAAATAGTACATATGTTTTCTGAGCACAAATACTCTGAGAAATTTCTCTTTTAAACCTGTTTTATATGTGTATCTTTACTTTCCTCTTTTATGGATTATAAATGCTTCAGAAGAAACTGAGTAGCTTGAAATTTTTCACTCTTGGGCGCCAGTAGCTACATACATACCTGTAAAATACTCCTGCCACTCCAAGCCCCTGCACAACCACTAATCTATTTTCTGTCTCTATAGATTTGCCTATTCTGGACATTTCATATAAATGGAATAATATAATATGTGGTCTTTTATGTGTCTCTTCTTTCAGTTATCAAATGTTTTCAAGGTTCATCCATATTATAGTATCTATCAGTACTTCATTCCTTTTTATTCCTCAAGTGGTTTGATATCCTGTTTTTATATTTATATTGGCAAAATGTTAGACACAAAGTAAATAAGCAGGTCTTGAAAATTCAAATGTAGGACCCCTTTGGAGTTTGTAGTATTTTCTTTTGTTTCATGGAGTTTCCAGTGCTATAGTTTGGTACTCTTCCAGGTAGAAATACTTTTGTGAAGAATTAAATAACTGATCACTCTCCAGGGTGTTTGCAAATTCTTAAAATAAATTTAATCCAGGGGTTTGTTTGTTTGTTTGTTTGTTTGTTTTAAGTAAAGAGAATTTTCTTATTGGGTGAATTTGTTACTAAAACCGACTTGCTTATATCTGAGAACTGCCACCTCATTATGGTCCTAAAAGAGTTGTCAATAGAGTAATTTTCACCCTTTTAGAATTATATAATTAACAAGCAAACTAGATATGACCTTAGAGATTCCATGATATCACCTTTACCTAATTTTGCAGATGAAGAATCTGAGGGATAGAGAGGTTAAGCTACTTGCCCAAGGCTACATGACGTAATTAACTTTCTTGATACCACATGTTTTGATAAAGGAGATTTTGCATTTTGGGATTGATTCTGGGAAGCAGCAAGTAGATATATGTAAAAATAAGAGCCTTGTTGATTTTTGTCTTATTGATTTTTGCCTTGTTTTTCCATAGGCACTGTTGGCATCTGAACCTAAGAAAGGCAAAATGGATTTGTTGAAAATAACAATGAAAGAGTTAATCTCTTTGGCTGGGCCTGCAGATGATTCCCAGAGCACAGTCCCCCAGGTAATAATAGAAATAGGACAAACCCTGCTAGGAAGGCAGTGTTTTTAAATCTTTGTTGTACTTAAGAAAGTCTGCTAAAGATGTAGAACTCCTGAAAGTAGAACAGACATTTAAAAGCTTATTTGGATTTCTTGGTTGGTTTGTTTTATTTAGGTCTTTCCTGTCCACAAAATAAACCATTACTTTACTTAATATGTATTGACCAAAATGAACTACTTTTAAACTCTGGTGAAAACATCCAACATATATATTTTGTAATGCTTACCATTGTATCTAAAATTTTAAAAATGAATGTGCTATCACTTTAAAATTTTGTTATGTGCTTCTTCAAGTTGATATGCATTTTATAATTCAGCAGTTGAATCTTTCCCTAAAATGTAGGGTTTGATGTTTGGTATATTCAATTTTAATTTTAGCTAATACTTAGTCCCTTTTAGTCACTGCTACAGTTGGGCTAAGTATGTATGTATGTGAGTGTACGAAATTGGGTCAAGTACTTTTTACAGCTCTGCTCCGCTCCACTCCACTCCACGATCGTAGATACCTGTCAAATACTTTATGTCTCGGCTTTCTCAGTAAATGCCTCATAGTAGGACATTCCGACTCTACTATGGGAGGCCTGCACCAGGTCAGGGAACAGACTGAGAGCTGAACTTTATAATCAAGTACAAATAAGTACACACAGTTTTATCACAGAGCCTATGGGAGGTGTTAAAGGGGAGCCCATGGGGCCAGAACTAGAAAAAGATGGGGTTTATTAACAAAGGACACATAGTAGCCTGTGACTGTAAGATGTGAAAATTAAATAAAGTATTAATCAGAAATGATCATTTTAAGATATTTTCCAGTAAAATGTGAAAAATACAACTGGTTTCATTTTCCTGTCACTTTAAAGAAGTACTGTTTTCTATAAGAACATCAAAAAATAATGGAATTTGGTTATACAGAGTACTGGGTAATTATTGCCGTACTCTGCTTCAAGATCATTAATGGCATTTTAGTTATAATTTTAATTGGTAAAATTTAAATATTTGTCTCTGAACAGTCTTCTAGATGTTAGTTGATGCTTTGCTGTCCTTCTCAGTTCCAGTTGAAGAAGTAAAACATTGTATGTACACTGTCTACTCCTCCCTCATATTCCCCTTTCTTCCTCCTCAGCTGTAATCATTCACTAATTCAAATCATTCCTATGCATTTCCTCATTCTTGTATGGCTTTTTATTTTTTTGGTAACTAATATGCAAGTATTGTTGATATAGTACATACTTTTCCCTTGATTTGTAACACCACTCTATCGTGTACTGTTTCTGTAGATATGCATGTCTGTTTCTGTGCTCTATCCTCCTGGTCTGTTAGTCTATCTCTGGACCAAAGCCACTACTTTAATTTCTGTATTTTTAAAACAAGTTTTGATATTTGGTAGGGTGACTCTCCCTTTTTTTCCTTCAGAATTATCTTGGCTGTTAATTGTCCTATTGCGCTTTCATACTAAGTTTTGGAATTAGCTTATGTTCACAAAGTCCTCTTTGACTTTTGGTTGGAATTTAGAATTTAAATTTATTGATTTCTTTGGGGGAAATGACTTCTATTTTGATATTGAATCTTCCAGTCCATGAGCCTGGCTTATTTTTTTCAGTTATTCAGATCTTCCTTAATGTCTCTAATTATTTTAAATAATTTTATAAAATTTTATAGATCTTTTGTGAGATTTATTTCAACATATTTTATACTTTTTCTTCAGATTATAACTGGTATTTTAAAAATTATTGTATTTTGCTGGTGTGAAAAAAATGCAATGAATTCTTTGGTTATTGTGGTGTTTATATTCAACAACCTACCTGACTTGCTGTAATGGAACTTATGACTTGTTTATAAATTCTCTTGAATTTTCTTTGTAGATAGTCATATTCTCAATAAGTAATGCTAACATTATTTTATCTTTCCAATTCTGATTCTTAAAAACATTTTTTTTCTCTTATTCTTCTGACTGGAACTTGTATTATAGTTTTGTATACAAATAGAAATAGCAGACATCCTTATATTGTTTCTGGTATTTGCTATAGGTTTTAATCTATCTTATATTTCATTAAGGAAATTGAATTTTATTGAATGCTTTCAATCTTTTAAGATAAATGTTTTCTTCTAGGATTTGCAAATATCATGAATTATATTGACTTTTTAATATAATACAGTCTGCATTTATATCAGAAAATGAGCCCTCAATTTTGATATGATGAATTTTTTTAACACATTGCTAAATTCATTTAAATTTAAAAAAATATATTTTTACATTTTCACTGTATTCGTAAGTGAGATTGGCCTGTGGTTTTACTTTTTTATGCTGTGCCTGTCCTTATTTTTTATGTAAAAATCTTTGTTTAATTATAACAGTCATACAAAGACATGCACAAATCATATGTGTACCTCAGTAAAGTTTTACAAAGTGAACACACCTTGTGTAACCAGCAAAAAGCAGAACATTTAAGCAACTGAAAGCTTTCTCATGCGCTGTTCTAATTAACACCTTTCCCCCAACATTAACCACAAGCCTAACTTTAATACCTTTGTGTTAATTTTACCAGTTTTTTCAATTTTGAATACATTTGAATATAAATGGAATCATAATTATATACTCTTTTGATATGGTTTCTTTTGATCAACGTTATGTGTATGATATCCATCCATGTTATAATTTACTAATTTTCGTTGCTATGTATTATACAATTTATTTATCCATTCTTCCATTGATGAACACTTGGGTAGACTTTTACTTTGAGTTATTAAGAATAATAAGAACACTCTTATGCATGCCTAGTGGTGAATCATATATGAATATTCTTTTTTTAGTAGATACCTAGGAGTGGTTATTGGGTATGTGTATTTTCAGCTTTAGTAATTTCCCAAAGTAGTTGTTCTTACATTATTTTGATAGCTAGGCTGTGCGAGATTGATAAAATAAATACGGCAGTCTTCTCTAAACAGTTTGTATAAGATTGGGATTGTCTATTCTTTGAATATTTGTGGTTATTTTGTTTTTTTGTTGTTTTCTTTTTATTTTTTGTCTGTAGGTAGGATTTTTAACTACTGATTTGCTTTATATTGTGGTAGTAACTATCTAGTTGCCTTGAATTTGTTTTGATAAATTCTATTTTTTTAGGGAATTGTTAATTTTGGCTTAATTTTTCTAATTGATTTGACAGTATTATTCATAGTATTATTTTTGCTTTATTCTCTGATGTATCTAATTATGTCCTCTTTGGTATTCATGATACTGCCTATTTTCTTCTCTTCTAATTAATCTTGTCAGAGGTTTGTTTCTATTTAAAAGAAATCAACTTTTGGTTTTGTTGATGTTCTTAGTTTCGTCATTGCTATTTTCAAATTTCCTGCTCTTTTTAATTTTTTTCCTGTAATTTGAGTTTATTGTTCTTTTTCTACTGTATTAATCAGACACTTACCAGATTCACTTTTAGTTTTTATTTTTTAATACAAGCATTTAAGGTATACATTTTTAAAGTGCCATTTAAAGTGCACCCCATGAGTGTTGATATGGAACCTACTCATTATTGCTCAGTTCTACATATTAAATGTTTTTTCTTTGACCAGTGTTTTAAAATGTGTTCATTTAAAAAGTATTAAAAGGAATCAATTTCCAAATTCATTCCACTGTTATCAGAGCATAATCTATAAGATGAATTCTTTGGTATTGTTGAGACTTTATCTATATCTAGGTTTGAGGTCATTTTAAAAAATAAGTGTTTCATGTGTGCTTGGATACAATGTATTGTCTCATTTGTTAGGTGCAAAATTCTACATGTGTCCATTGGATCAAGCATTTTTATTATACTGTTCAAATCTTACTTTGAAAAAATTGATTTATTAATTATTAGGTGTGTGTTATTAAAGTCTACTTCATTTGTGAATTATTTGTTTCTTCTTTTAATTTGGTAATTTTTTGTTTTGAGGCTATGCTACTAGATATGTATAGATTTAGAATTCCAAAATCTTCAATCCACAAGTAATTTTGAACTTTTTTATTCTAGGTTCATGCTTTAAATATCCTCAGAGCCTTGTTCAGAGATACACGTCTGGGAGAAAATATTATTCCTTATGTTGCTGATGGAGCTAAGGCTGCAATTTTGGGCTTTACATCACCAGTCTGGGCAGTGAGTGCTTTTGCCATTTATTTTCATTGACTTACTTTTACTTCTGAGTAGGTTTTAATAAACTAACCTTTCCCTGGATGATAAAAAATATGTACTGCATTGTTTTAAATTCATTTTTATTGTTAGACTTTTTGGGGTGACATCTTTTAGCAAGGATTACATAGGTTTCAGGTGTACAATTCTACAGTGCATTGTCAACTTGATGTATAATAAGTTCATGGGGGGTTCCCTGATGGTGTAGTGGCTTAAGGCTTCGGCGTTGGCGCTGACGGTGCTGCGGCCTGGGTTCGATTCCCAGTCAGGGAGCTACCCACATACCAAAAAGCAAAAAAAAAAAATAAGTTCACCACCTACTGTGACTTCTCTTTCCATCGCATTTTTTTTTTTTTATCAAAGAGTTTGTTTAAGGGATAAATCCTTGGATCAAGCTGTATTTTCACTCTTGTTATTTTATTATTGCAGTCTATATCCTTTGTGGGCTTATTAGTTATAATCATTGTTTTCTTATTTTAATGATTGCTTTAGGATTTATAGTGTATATGTTTAATATCACAGTGGTATTATATCATTTCACTTAAAAAGTATGAGAACCTAACAATAGGTACTTAATTTCTGTCCTCCCAATCTTCGTGCTGTTATGACACATTTTACTTTTTTGTATGTTGTTCATAATAACACTATATGTTATTGTTTTTGTTTAAACTGTCACTTATCTCTTTTTTTAAGATTACTATTTTTAAGTATATAATTCAGTGGCATTAAGTACATTCAAAAGTGTTGTACAGTCATCAGTGACTATCCATTTTGAGAACCTTTTCATTGTTCCAAACAGAAGTTCTATACCTGTTAAATGGTAATTCCCCATCTCTCCCTTCCCCCAGACCTGGTAACACCTCTGTTCTATTAGTACTTTCTGTCTCGATGAATTTGCCTATTCTAGGTACCTTATGTATATGGAATCATACAATATTTGTCCTTTTGTGTCTGGATTTTTTCACTTGCCTACTATTTTTATGGTTGATTCATGCTGTAGCATTTATCATAATTTCATTCCTTTTTAAGGCTGAATAATATTCTATTGTATGTATATGTGGCATTTTGTTCAATTCAATATTTATATTGTTTCTTTTGGCTGTTGTGAACAATGCTTCATTGAACATTGGTGAACAAATATCTGTTTGAGTCCCTGCTTTCAGCTCCCTTGTGTGTATCATATGGTAATTCTACATTTAACTTTTTAAGGAACTGCCACACTATATTGTGCAGTGGCAGCACCATTTTATACTCCCACCAGCAATGCACAGAAGTTTCATTTTCTTTACATTCTCACCAACACTTGCTATTTTCTGGGGTTTTTTAAATAATAGTCATCCTACGTCCTAACAGGCGTGAAGTAGTATCTCTTTTTGGTTTTAATTTGCATTTCCATAATGATTAGTGAGGTTGAGTTGGAAGAAAAATAGCTCTTAATGTCTTAACGTGTTTTTCTTTTGGATACTTTGGGCTCTGGGTATCAGTTGTTGAGTGATTGCTGTAAATATACTCTATCAAAATGTGAAAAAACAAGCACTCGTAAAGCATTCAAATGGTAGAGGTTAAATAATGATCACTTTTTATTCTTTTTTGCAAAATGATCACTGTACAGACACATTTTCATTCAGAATTCTAAAGATAGTTGGCAATACCCAGTATAGTTGTTAGATTTAAAAAGTAAACTTTTACATGTTTTTTATTTTTTTCGTGATTCCTGGGAGAAACACCATGATTTTATCTTTATCCTACATCATTGTGCCTTCTACAAAAAAGGAGACAAATTTTATGGTTTGTAGGTATTTGACATGTTGCTTTAAAAAAAAAAAAAAGTCTGGCAAAGGGAGAGGACAAAAGAAGCAAGACCTAATACTTTACCTGCAAAAGGAAGAATTTTCTAGAAAGGCAAGCTTTCCAATTAGTGAGCTGCGTATTTCATAACTGTATGACAAGCTTCTAACTGAGAGTCAGTGTACTGTATTGTAGCCAAAAGCACAGAGTCCCAATGTAAAGACGAATCCTCCAGGTTGCCAACCCTTACCTGGAAAATTGTGTGTCTTCCTGTAAGAAAGGAAGCCGTCTGAGATCTGTCTAGGAGCATTGCCTAACTACTCCTGAGCACACAGTATTTACCTTATGCACTTAAAGGAAGTGGAGCAATACCTGTATACCATCCGGAGAGTCACAGAGGTTGGAATGTGGCTTGACTGTCAGGAAAAATAGAGATCGTGAAACTGATTGCTATTGTTTTCTTTAAGCTATTAGTTCATGATGAACAAAGAAATGCTCTCTGTGAAAGGACTTTCAGAAAGTGAAACCTGGGACTTTTCCAACTTTTGAACTGAAAATATCAGAAATGAGTGGTTCATTTATTTAAAAAGTCTTTTGAGAACTTTTACTCAATAATATATGTGCACTACAGAAATTTTGAAAATTAAAGAAAAGCATTAAAAAAAGTAAAAGCCACCTTTAAACTACTATAAAGATGTAATTATTATGATCATTCTGATGCATTTTCTTCCTCTTTTTTTTCTATATGGGTTTTATACGTGTAGTACGCAAATATACGTTTATATCCATAAGAGACTGAATAAATATATGTAAGTCCTTATTTATAATTTTATTTTTGGAGATTGTTCTTTTTAACACTGGTTATGAAGGAATCTTTTTCTTTCTATTCAATTTGTTTGCTTTACTGAGAAAATAAAGAGCATAGCTGTAATGATCCATATATTTATTTAATATATTGATGTTTCCTTCCTTATAAAAACCTAATCTACGATATACCAAAATTGTAAATCAGCATAATCAATGAATGTGAAGAAACCTACAGTTTACAAAACAATTTACCACAGCATTCTCTGTTGAAATCATTTAAAGAGTGATTTTTTTTTCCCCAGAAGGCACGTGGAATGTGGTTTGTTTTACAGAAACCTGATTTGTACACATTTTCTCAGGAATGTATCTTATGCTTAAAGATGACTACATCTGTACCTTTGACTTAATTGTTTTTTTTTCTGATAATTTACAGAGGGGAAAAACAAAAGTAAGATTACCTTAATTTCAATTTTGCAGTAAAGGAACATTTTCTGGAAGGCATTCTTGTATATATTTCATTATTTTTACCGACTCCTTAATCTTTTATATTGAGACTATATAAATCTCTAGATCTTAGCCATTCATTAGGCATTTTTAAAATACAGGGGAAATACATTGTTGTAAACATATTAGGCATTTAGGTACACCTATTATGTTACAGATAGTATATTAAGCACTAGAACTAGAGGGATAAATAAGACATAATCATAATAATGACTGTCTTATTGAGTAATTTTCATGTGCCTGGTATCATTTACATTGATTATCTCAGTTAATGCTCAGAACAAACTTGCAAGGTAGATTCTAGTATTATACTTATCGTTTTACAGATAAGGAAAACAAAGCTCAGAAAGGCAAAATAAGATTGTCTCCGAGCACACAACTATCATCTGTCTGACTCCAAAGTCTGCGTTGTTATAGGGGAAAGTTTTAGGTGTTATAGGAATACAGATAAGGCGCATTTTACTGACTTCATCGGGTTCTGGTCCTGTTCCGTAGAGAGCTGGAGGTATAACCTAGGTGCTAAGATTTTATTGTGTGTTGGAAACCCAAACCAGCAAGAATTAAGGAAAAAGGAAAGTGAGGCAAGGAAAGCGGAAACCTATTACCAAGAGGCCCTTCACCGTACAGAAAAACTGAGCTGATTGTCTGGTCATGTGATATATCTACTAGCCAGGCCATGTGAAACCTACCACCTCTTGGAACAGTCCCATATCCTATCTCATATTGGTCAAAGTTCACTCAACTTGAGCAGGTATTGGCACAACCCTTGGGCAACTGCTTAGAGAAGCCAGATCCCATGCCATGCCCTGTGATGTAGCATCTTATCTGAGTCTGGACATGTCTGAATGAGCTACAACCTCCAGACTGGGGTTTGAAACTGTGGCTCCCACTGCTATTGAAAAGCCCTGTACACAGTAGAGGGGTGATGGCATCTGATTGGGGTAGTTAAAAGTACAGACTCCATTGTAAGGCGGAAAGAGAGAAGGAGGAAGAACAATCAGGAAGCTATTGTAATGGTTCTGCCAAGGGATCACAGTGGCTCAGAATAGAGAAATATTACTAAGATGGTGACAAGATGATGATAAATCTTTGACACATATTTTGGAAATGAAGCTAGTTTAGTTGAAAATTTAGGGGAAATTTTTAGGTGTTAATAGGAATACAGGGAAGGTGCATTTTACCTACTTCATGTACCTATAAATTACCTACTTAAGTAATTTGTGGTGCATATTCGTAAATTATTTTCTGGGAAGTTTTTGGAAACTGAGACCTTTCTGGGCATTCCTTTTTTTATGTTCAGTGACCATGGAATACCTGATCTTCTTTTCCTGCATCCTCATTACAGAACAGGTAACTCATCTTTCCAGCTTGCCCAGAGACTCCACTGAGTATGCCACTTCCTTCTGGGTTTGATCTGGTGTATCTTTAGATTGCTTCCCTCAGGCCAGTTCTGCTTCGCAGTTTGCAGTGGGCTTTAGTGGAAAAAGAGCCTTTCAGATCTTCCCAGTCACACCGCCACATGTACTCTGTGCCTCTGTTGGCACCAACCTTTCCAGGCCCTGTGGTGGTTGTGAGGTTGCCACAAGGGTGCCAGGATGAGTGCTGTGTGTGGAAACCCAGCCATGCTCTGCTTATTATGCTACATGCCTTGGCTCTAGTCACTCACTGGAAGAGTACTTTTTCCCTAATTCGTGCAGAGATAGTGCATGGGCTACTGGATGCTCTGTTTCTTCTTATGTCTTCTCCTGGGAAAAGTGTCTTGTTTCTTGGAAGAAAGTCATCATGAACTTCAGAACATGTCAGGCCTTCCACTTAACCGCAAACCCAGAAATCCTAGTACAGTTTTCCTGGATTACAGATGACAGTCTTGTGACCTGTTACAAAGTTTTTCGTGTCTTTTTCAAGGTCACTAAGGCTAAGAAGTGATAGGAGGAAAATTAGAATCCAGATCTCATTTAATTTTTTCAGAAAGTATTTCTTTCTACTGTAAACTGGCACCATGTATACTGGACAAAATATTTTATGCTATTAAATGCAGATCTCATCCTCAAGGACATTAAGGGTGAAAGTGTATGGTATATAAATGACCATACCATGTGATTATACATGGTAGGCTCTTCATTCTATTTTTAAATATTTGTCAAGGGATCATTTATGTTATATAAGAAAAGCCATACATATATAAGAAAATACATAATATACATATGTACACATGTATAGATAACATGCATACTTGTTTCTACACACATGCATACCATTTTTGTGAAACCTAATTTTTCTTTTATTTACCTAACTGTTCTGTATCTTACAAGTCTACATGGAAGCTTTTTCATGCTAGAAAGGAAGGAAAAAATATATATACTCAATTAATAGAAGGTAGCAGTTGTCAATTTGTAACTGAATACCAAGTCCCTGTCAACCATATGTTGGGGCTTAGTGGAGAAGGAGGTAAGGGAACAGGAAGATTTCCTGATGTTTTTCTTGTGATAAGGCTTGATTATTGCTACAGTTATTTGGTAGCCATTTTTCCTCTCCATTTTTAACTTTACTAATACTTAACTCTTTTTCTATCATTACTCTACTTTTTATTTACATTCTCCTTAATCCATCCTTCCCAAATAGGACATATTTTCATTGCTGTTCATACAGTGAGTTTTTCAAAATATATTAGCACCATTGATAACTTTTTTTTGTTACTCATATAAAGATTTAATATCAGGGATTCACATTAGCATTTATTACCAAGGATTTAGGAGTTGATAATGCAGTTTTTCAAATAGTCACAACCACTTTCTCAGTTGTACTTCTACTAAATTTCTCTCCTTAGTGGACAGGGACTGAAAATATGGATGGAGTATTAGAAAATAAAAAGGAGAACCTGAAACAGAGATCCTTGACCCATTTATACTATCTCACAGAAACATAGGGACACTCTTTTATCTTAAGTGAAAAGTAAGGTATTCCATACTAGTTATTTTGCTCTACATTCACAATAACTTTTAAAAATGTTATCCTGATATAAAACTGAAAGCAAAGAAAAAAAGAAATGAACAAACAAATAACCCATGGACACAATCAATAGTTTAATGTTTATTTGGGGACGAGTGGGTTAGGGAGGGGAGAAAGGGGAG